>WEIT01005651.1:15859-26951 GCA_013389985.1 Dryoscopus gambensis
TCTTCAAGTTGCAGTTCCCTCATGCACTGGCCCGGCAAATCTCTGTGCTGAAGGAACCCTGTAAAAATGTTCCTTCAAAGGCTGCTGTTTTCAGGTTACTGCAGCTGCCCATTAACTGATGCAATTGAAACTCACACTGAGCTCAGAAAGGCTCTAGAATCTGACTTACTCAGATAATTTGTGTGACATTGTCCATATGAACTCCCACACTAATCTTGGTCAAGTGGCTGAATATGACATTACCACCCTCCAGTCAACCCTGCAGCTTTGGGGGTTTTGCTCTTGGAAGCCTTTGAAGAGGGCACAACCCTAGCAAACTCCTGGTCTTTTCACAGTATGAACAACTCAGAAAGCTCTTTGCTGGCTGAGTCTTTGACAAAAGTTCTCACAATTCTCCAGAAGTTTACTTCAGAGCGCTAGGGCCAAGAGCATCACAGCGGGTTGAGAAGTGGGAGGCTGCTTTAATATCTGTTATTTAATTCTGAAGTATTTATATTATCTAACATCTTTTTAAAAATGGGGACATGGGTTTTAATGAAGAATTCCTGCTCCAAGCCGAGGGGAAGTGTTGTGCTATTGCCTTCTGCTGCTCTATCACTCCCGTGACAAATAGCGCGGATCCGTTAGTGACCTACATGGAGTCATTCAGATGCAAACACAGCAATACTCCTGAAAAGCTGCCCTGCTTTGAGGAGGAACAAGTTCCAAATATTGCTGAATGGAATTCAGTCTCAGAGCAGTAATTACTGATTGTAATTTTGGAGTAAATGCAGTAATTAATTATTGTCGTTTTCCATCAGTGCATTATATTGTGTGCCAATCTTAGAATAAAATAATTAGCAAATGGGATTTTGCATGCTCTGGTATCGAAACTGTGGTTTGTAGAACAGACATGAGAATTCTTCCATAATAAAGTTATCAGTGATTTAAATGGACAGACAGGTTAAAAATGATCAGACAGAAAAAAAATGGATTTCCTTGTCAGTCTTGCAAACACCTCTAGGAGCCCTGTTTTAGCCTCCTCCAGTAAAATTCACTTCCATTCTCTCAGTACAAGCACAACAGCACAAAGTTCGGGTTGCAAACACAGTGAGGGATGCTTAATTTAATCACAGGTGTCAGTGGAAATGAAAAACCAAAGTAATCCAAAGAACAGAAAAAAACATTGGCTGAGGTAATGTTTTTCCAGTACCTGAACAGACTTTCCAAAATTAGGCTGTGCTGATTTTTTTTCTCCCTTTATTCACTCATATTAAAGCTTGTGCTGGAGTACTGTTTTGATGCAATTATACTAGTGCAAATTTCCATAATGTAAGCAAGTCCTAAACAATCTAAGTGATGACTAAAAGAGGGAAACAACAATAATCTGTGCAGGTGGAAGAGGAGCTGGCTAGCATGATTGTAGGAGGCATAACTACAAGAAATGGGATTTTATCTTGAAAAAGGATATTTGGGATGAATCTCAAGATGAACAGCCTAATAGAAAACAGTGAGATCAATGCAACTGCAGAATAGCCTCTCACTAGAGGTAATAGAAAGCTATCTGAGAGGCATAAGCAACAGAAATTTCAGTAAAAAAATACACTTTCACTAGACTTTGCATTGAAGCCATCTGAAATGACAGGAGAAACCAGAAATTTTCCACTCACATCTTTTTGTTTATGGCTATTTGGAATTTTGCTTGTTTGTTTTATTTTTGGCTGATAGCATATGCTTACTTTAAAATGGGTTGCTTTTATTTTTTTCTTTTATTAGGGAACAAAAAGAAAAAAAACCAAAGTTTTCCAGTTTGGTAAACTATGAATTCCAATTAAAAAAAAAAAAAAAAAACATTNAGCGGTTTTTTCCTTTCTTTTTCATTACTATGTAAAATTTTTTTTTTTTTTTTTTTTTTTTTTTGTATTTGAGCTTTGGCCTATGTTATTTCCCCTGGTATTTTGGAGAAGCAAGTTGCTTGGGCAGTGCATTCATTTAATGTTTTGTCACTACTCAGGAACACAGCTAAAAAAATGTAGCTGTTGATCTTTTTCCTATTTTTTTTTTCACTCCTCTGTTTCCCTTTTGCCTCACTCAGTTTGCCTCGCTCACACTCACTTTGTCTCACTCAGTTTCATGCCAGTCAGTGCTCTGGGTTAGTCTCACCCAAATGTCTCTGCATCTTTAGCCTTAAATAAAGCTTCAGCAGCAGAGCACCTTCACCTGTCTGAGGTGGAAAAGATCACTTTGCCAATGAGCAGTCATGGCAATGAAGCCACAGAAGGAGAATGGGCAGGATTTTCACAGCTCTTGTGTGCAGTGTCTTTTATTGATCTATCAGCTGGATGCTCCTGGGCTGCTCTGCATTCTGTCCTGAGCTCTGGAAGAGCTGTGCAGCTTTCCAAGCAGTGTTGTCCTCCCATGCCTGCCTGCCCCAGCAGTCCGGCCGGGCCCAGGGCTCACACACAGCCCCAGGCACTGTGGGCTGCACCTGCAACTCATCATAGCACGGGGCACTGAAGGGCTCCTAGGAATGGCCACCTAAGGGAGCTGCGGGTTTCAGGTTGGCTTTTTCTTAATTATTTTGTGCATTTACTATCTGAAAGACACACAGAGTGTCTCTGAGTCCTTGCTTCCTAGTCCTGTGGGGGGATTGGGATTGGTAATAGAATATATTGATTCTGGCAGAGTTGCCTCAAACGATCCTCCTCTATTTTGCTTTCTCCCAGCCCTCTCTTTTGCCTGCTCCAGCCCATCCTTCCTCCCCCGTTGTTTTTTTTTTTTTTCCTTTTTTTTCCCCTACAGCCACCTCTTTAATTATAAAGAAAAAAAGAGAACGGGGCAGCCATTTTGCCATCTAAATTCTTCAGGGCTTTGCTTGCTGCAGCTTTGGGCTTATCTGCCACATCACAGACACCCTTTCTGTGTTTGACAGCAAGTTTTCAGCCTTTGCAAAGAAAACAAAGGGCTTCAAATCACTGTGGCCTAGACTGCTTGTGTCCCAAAAGGGAGATTTATAAGTTTAAAAAAACCCCCATGCATCCAGAATTAAAATGTAGTGAAGCTCTTTCTTTCTCAGTTAGGAAAAAAACCCCACTCTGGTGGATTATATCAAACTGGGTGCTGCTTTTTTTGTTGTTGTCATCGTTGGCAACTTCTTATTTTTTGAAAGCAATTCAATAGAAAAAAGCCCTTCCTTGGAAAAATCTCAATTAAAAAGTTTCTTGACCATCCTCTTGAAGCACATGAGTAATTACTCTGAAGTCAATATGGTTATACACATGCTTCAAATTGGAATTAAAGACGCTGAAGACATGCATCCAGAGTAAAGATATATAGAAAAACACAGTGGAGTTATACCGTTTCTATCAGTTAAAGAAAGCTGCAGATCAAGCCAGCAGTGGAAGTACAATAATACTGTGCCGAGCCAAGAGCAGCTGGCCCATCTCTGAGTCAGGCTTTTTCCTGAGGGCTTAGCCCTGTGCTGCTCAGTGTTGCCCAGCCCTGGTGGGAAGCTGACCTGTAGCCACCTTAACTGAGAATCCTGCCTGCTTCTGTGGAGGTGGTATTGATGTTCCCAAGCACTGGGAGGCAGATGAGCTGGAGAAAGACCCTTCTGACCTTCTGGGTATCCTTCCTGTCACCCAGTGTCCTCTCCAGTCTACTGCAGCATGGTTCTCCCTGTGCTAACCCAAATCCTCCCCTGGGGAATGTTCCTGCCATGACCTCCTGGGCCCACATACACTCGGGCAATTCCTTCTGTTAGGTGGAAAAAGACATCTATAAAACTTTTTTCCTGGGGAATTCCTTTCTGCTAAAAGTCAGCTACAGCTCCTGCAATGGGGCTCAACAAGGTGTGAATATGCAAGCGAATAAGGACCTCTGAGATACATTTGACAGGGCCTCTAAACAAGGCTCCTCTGAGCCAAGGCTGGAAGTGATCTGGTGGTAACAACTGAACTATTTTTCTGGACAGCAGAGCATGAAAGCCAAATTAAAAGCCAGGAAGGCTAAAGGACTTCCTACCTTGAGGGAACACTTCAAGACTGTTCTGCTTACTACAGGCAAAGGAAAGGAAAAAAATGCTCTAAGAGAAACGTGTGGAATTTTATTACCATTTTGCCTGCTGATTCCTTTTTATATAATTTACTGAGGGGGGAAAAAAATACCCAAACAACAATCTTAGTCCTACTAGTGAGTAATCTTTTTTGTAGCAAACAAGCTGAGAGCTCAGACCACTTCGTGATGATCCACGATAATGAAAACCACTGCGGGCTCATACTGGTGAATCTTTAACAACACAGATGCCCTGCATCTTCTTACGCCACCATGAGAAACAATCCTCAGTGAGCACAGCTGTGCTAAGACATAAAGCTTGGTGCCTAGCGAGGGAGAGCTTTGTGCTCCTCGATCCCTTTGCAGGTGTCGTGGAAAACCTCTCTGACCAATGCAGCCCCTGCTTTAACACAATTGCATGCATGCAGCCCCCGCCCTCCCCTAGCAAAGCCTGCAGAAAAAAGCCAGTGTGATGAAGCAAAAAGCGTTTGGATATGGCAACATGTTTTGGTTTCAAGCTTCCAAGAGGCCTTTTCATAAGCAAGGAAAAGAAAAGAGGTTTTTGAAGGGGGAAAATGCTTTGACAGTTATCTCCATATAGTCACATATAAAGGACATTCTACACTATGGAGGCTCTTTCTTGCACATGCACCTAATATATTTATTGAAAGGTTTCTTAGTCTCCTTTATGTTGTCTTCAGTGCAGCACCTCTTTCAGAGACATTTTGATCCCATTCCTGAATTCTCACTGGAAAGGATACTGCTCTGAAGACTGGAAAAAATATATTTTTCAAGGATATTTGGGATGCCAGTGAAAATTTAAACCACTCTGTTGTTCTTTGGGAAAGTTGAAGATAAGGATTTCCTGCCTGTCTTAGACGAGTCGAAAGAGGCCTGAATAAAAATCATAGAATCTTAGACATTATGGCTGAAATGACATAGAAAGGTCACCTAACCAATCTCTTTATCACTAATTCAGGAATACAAATTGCTTAGGGTTTCCCTAGGTGCTGAGTTTATTGGGGAAGCTCTGGTGTGGAACAGTTTTAACAATAGGGAGACTTCCTGTCTCTGTAAATAAGCACATAGGGGTTTATATTTCTGTTTCTCAAAGATTACCTAATGGAAGAGCCAGCCAGTGGTGGAAAATATTTCTGTTTTTGGAAACATCTTCATTTTTGTTATTGGTGATATGTTGGGATTCCAATGAAACAAACTGCTGCTTCTGATATTTTTGGTGTTGTTACATGTATGAGAGGTTACACGTATTAGAAGTTCCCTTGGAATATCCAGCTGGCTCCTTTCCAACAATACATGGCCCATGAGTCTAAAAACCAGACCCCAGGTCCTCACTCCAGCTAACCTTCCTTGGCTTTGGTTGGGTTTTATCTACACACAGGAGTTTAAAACAACTGACCAAGGAGTGAACATGGATCCTTCTATTAATTTCTTGGGTTTGTGAAGAAATAAATCAGGGGTTATTTGGTTGTCAGGGAGACATATTTACATTAAGTTATTATGCTGAGATGGAATTGGATACAGACTGTACCGCATGAAGAATGAAGAATGTTTTGAAACGTTTGCAACACAGAGCTATTGAGACAGACACTGTCCCAGTCCAGTCACCTGGGATTAAACTGCAGCCCGGTCCCACCTCTTAATTGCAGATCTTCTTCAAGCAGCAGAAATGCTCTCTTTCAGTGAGCAAGGGGAATCAGGACAGCTGCTGACTCTCCTCTAGTGACCAGAAACACTTTCTAGAGATGCAGGATGCCCCTGGGATGAGGAAGTTGTCTTATCCCTTGGTAAGCATCCTTCCACCTCTTTTTCTAAAGAGACACACACAAACAGTTCCTGGTTTATGTGTGAGTGCGTGTCTGAGCAGAGTGGCTGGGTCAAAAAGGCAGCAGATAGAGAGTCACAGAGCTGAATCTGCTTGAGGGTCTACAACACAGAGAGACGCTACAAGTGTAGCTGACACCCCCTTCCCCATGCAGTTACCTGTGCTAGTGCTTTGTATCCAGTGGTTCCCACAACCCTTCAGTAGGGACGATTAGCATCCTTTGGCCTCTTCAGCTGCACCTTCAGCCTCTTCATGCCAATCTGGAATCCATTCATGGCCTGGATAGCAGCTTGGGCACTGGCAGGATTGTCAAAACTCACAAAACCTGTCAAAACATGAGGCAAGGCAGGGGACTTAACCAGCTGAAGGGTGCCAAGGCACGTACATGCAACGACCACTGAGAATGAACATGGGGAAGGGGGTGAGGGCACTGAGAGGGGGGAAGTGAGCAGGTAGGAGGGTGGGCAGGTGGGCAGGAGAGTGAGGAGAGGATGGTTGCCAATGTGGGACAAAGGATAGGAGGGGTTGTTACAGATCAGTGTCCCAGGACACAGTGCCTGGGCTGAGTGCCAGTCTGAACACTAGGCTATATGGAGCACAGGGATCCAAATGTTGGTGCCACAAGATTTGGGTCACCTTTGAGCTGGGAGTCAGCAGATGTAATGTATGGTCTCAAGGCACTCTCTCTTCCTCTATTTCCCTCCATTGTGACTGGGGTAAACCTCTAGACCTTCCTTAACTTGCCAGCATAACCTTTTCTTTGCCTTCCAGTACTAAAGATGAGGGGAACCTGACACACCTACTGCTACTTCCTTCTTACGGCAATATAAGTAAAATGTGAATTTAATAAATTCTCCATTATCATATTAATTGGCATGAATAGTTTGATTGTTGGCCAGCCAAGCAATATAAAGAGCTTTAACCACTGGCAATTTCTGCAGACTCCATGTTGACTCTGCAGTTGAGAGATCAACAAAAGTGCTTTCCTAAATGGTTTCCCTATGGAATTTCATACTTTGCCAGCAAATCTTTCAATCAACCACGGAGCACATCCAGCACTAGAAGCAACTATAGTGCCTGAATATTGTATTACTGGTCACCTAAGACATTCTTTGTCTCAATTTGCTCTCTAACAGGTTGATGAACTATAGGTCGGAACCACACAGGATGCAATGCATCTAATGCATTCAGCTTTGGGAGGGGCTTTTGGTGTGGGTTTACTTTTTTTTTTTTTTAAATATTTTTAAATTTTTTTTCTTATGTTAGATCCACAAAGGCCTCATTTGCCCAGACTGTATGTGGCTGTAGCTGGAGCGACCATGGTTCTGAGATATTAGTGAGGCAGGGGGCCATCACATTATACTAGCCTTGCCTCTGCTACTTTTGCCAGAAATGTCCCTGTGTGCCAGCAACATTTCTGAGCACAAACCTTGGGTGAGACTAGCCTGGACCAGCCTGCCCTCCAGACAAAGCCATCTGTTTACCCACCCCTGCAAGGCTCTGGCAGCACAAATCAATCCTAGGAGCCTGGTGTTGCTCAACAGACAGGCTGAAATGGAGAGACGGCTTTTGCAAGCCCCTCGAAAAGCTGAGTGCTTGCTGCCAGGTATACACCTGCTCCTGACAGCAGCACCAGGCTTGCCTTACAGCCTTGGGCTGTGCTGTGGATGCGTTCAGCAGCCCCTCCTTCCTGGTCTATTTCCTCCTCGGAAGCAAGTCTCACAGGTGACGCAGGGTGGCTCACATCTGAAAAAGACACAGCCGTGCATGCAGAGGCACCTTCTGCTGCATTAAACTGTGCTCTCTGACCTTGGCTAATAATGTAACTTCATGACAGGACATAAAAGCCATGGTCTTAGTCTCTCAAAGTGAAACAATGGGTTTACTGAGTATGGCACATGGGGTTTTAAAAGGGAGGCCCATGGAATAAACAGGGAACCTTCTTTGTTCTCCCCTTTCGAAGCCAAGGCTCCGAGTAAACTGGCTGTCCATGCAGTTTTCCTGCCAACCACCTGGATGAGGAGGTACCAACACTGCAGCTCTGAAGATGAACAGGCAAAAAGTACTCTCAAGCCCCACAGCAATCATCAATTTCTAGGGAGAAAACTGGAGAGATATAGTGAGTAATGAGCTGTGGTTTTATTCAATAGCAATGGATCTGCTCTTGCCATCACTTTTTAGCCAGTAAGCACCTGGTGATGTTGCCAGTTTACATTTGACTACTTGAATAATCTATGAACAAAGTCCTATGATTCAATCTCATAATGGAATAAACTAAACACTTCCTGATTTCCCCCCAATACATTCAGACTTAAAATACTTTTAGAAACTCCCTTGGGGATGCCTTACTTGAGCTTTAACCTTAAATATGTTGTCTATATACCTCACATCTTTGAATATAGGATGTGGTGAAACTCCTTTCTTTTTAAAAATCACATCTGGATTGCTGATATTGCTGGCCAAAACACATCAGTTACGTCTAAAAGAGTAGACTAAAGCTGTGCCAGGGAAGTTCAGAGAAACAGGAACTTAATAATCTGTACTGCTGGGTTTTTTTGACTTGTGTTTAACACCAAACAATTCCTGGACAAAGTATTAGCACAGAAGACAGACTATGTTCGGTGGTTAACTTGGATGTGGCCATGATGTTCTGGAAAGTGAGAGGATTTAATAATTTGGGTGTAGGCCATTTTGTGCCAGCTGTCACCAGTGCTAGGGAGAAGTGCCAGGTATGTTTATTTTACTAATATATGCACAGCCATCAAAGCTGAGTTGGCTGCAGCTGGATGGTTGCTTAACTCATGCCTTTAGAGAACCTACCTTGCCTGGGAACTTTGCTTTCTACTCTTGCAACAGGTCCTGTTGGGATGTCCCTCCTACCGACTAAATGTGCACACCTAGATTGTGCCTGCATGTTCATGCATTTAGGACCCTACAGTAAGCTGTGGAGGTCCAGCCAGTGCAGTCAGTGGAGTGTAGGGCAGGATTTCTCTCTTTTATCAGGACACCCTTAGCTGTGCTCCAGTCACTGGTCAGGCACCAGTGCTGGCTGCAGTGAAGGCAGGCACCCAGCTTAGATCAAGGCACCTCTATTGCGGGATCTGCCTGGTTCCGTAGTTAGGAGTGACACCTCAAGGTAAAATGTTAACTGTCTGGTGCCTGGGTGGGTCACTTCGCAAAGTGATGTTAATTGCTGAATCAAACCCCTCCGGAAATGCTGCCCACTATGACAGAAGATTGTTATTTCTCTACGTTTGCCAAGACTAGACCTTCGAGGGATGATAAGCCCTTGTGCTGGGGTGCTAATATAGTTGTACCTCTGCAAGAACCTTGCTGTGAGATAAGCTCACAAAGCTATACTAGTTTTTATAATCACTTTGCTTTTGAGATGGAATTTTAAGCCCATTTCCTCATTCTGTGCAAAGCTGTAAATAATACAACATTTTAACAAATGGGACTAATAAGAGAGATCAGAAGAGCATTTGCTCACTATATTTCATTTAGACCAGATAATGAAGCTGGGAGTTGTACTCTGATTTTGGTATTAGTTGCCTACAGATTTGGACCAGATTTTTTTCTCCTTATTTGTTCTGATATTCACTGATGCAATATAAAAATCTCCATTGGCTGGATGCTGAGGGTAGAGGAACTGGGATTTGAAAGCTGGGGAAAGAGACAGGCAAATGCCAATAACTGTATTTTCTTTGTGAGCACATTCTAGGGACAGAGCAGCTAAGTACTCTAGATTCATTTCACTGTTTTAGTTTTCAGGGGCCTTGATGCGCTCAGAAGTTGCTGGTGCATTCAACTCTCCCCCTTTCCTGTGTTATATATGTGTAGCTGTGTTCCACGTTGTTGAAGGTATTTGGATGAACTCCAAAGAGAAGAAAAGCTATGGCTTATCCTGAGATTTGAGACATTACAGTGGATAAGGGATAGGCAGGTAGACAGGCATGTTGGGCTAACAACAGCATATTCCTTTCTCTTCTCAGGTCAAATACCTACTGGCAGATTTGACTTTTTTGTTGTTGTTATGTGCAGTACTGGCAGTTAACCGTCTTTGTTTCTCCTCACCTGTGTCAGCAGGATTTATGTTACTATGACAGATTTAAACATGTATGACTAGGAACAGAATTTACGTACTGGGAAAATAGCTTAAATTCTTGGTTCCTAAATGGCTTTAGTATTTGAGCCCATGGGCTCAAAACATGATGGCAGTACTGCAGTTGCTGTCTGTGTTTTGAACAGAACTCCTGCATTGTCATCTACACATGTGAAGGACAAAAAAGAAAGGGAGAGGTTAAAAAGCTTGAAGCTCTTTCTGTGCATCAGTTAATTAATAATTAGAGATATATATGTCCTGGTCTGAAGACAGTTGGTAGGAGGACAGCATTTTGTGATAAATCTACTTTATGGGGGGAATATTGGTGTCCCCCCCCCCACCCCGGGATTATGTAAAAACGCTGTTCTAATAAATGATTTATCAAAAGCAGCAGAGAATGGAGAAACATTCTCCATTCTAGGACAGCAACTGAGGGCATCTAATCTTTCTGATTCTGCACAGCATCTTCCAGGAAAGATACTGTTGCAGTCCACCACTTCTTCTGCCCCGCTCTTTTCCTG
Organism: Dryoscopus gambensis; assembly: GCA_013389985.1. Lineage (NCBI taxonomy): Eukaryota > Metazoa > Chordata > Aves > Passeriformes > Malaconotidae > Dryoscopus > Dryoscopus gambensis. The sequence goes on from WEIT01005651.1 coordinate 26,358, forward strand.
CAGGACTGTATAAACTATTAGCAGGCAGAATCTGGGGGAGAATTTTGGAATTGCTTTATTTTCTCCCCCTCTCTTCCACAGAACGAGTGTCCTTGTGGTGTGGCGTGTGGAGGGAGCTCTGTGCCTTTCTCCTGACATGATCAGCATGATCACCAATGGCTTTATGTAACAGATATTACCTATGGGCTGTCATTTCTGTTTTAATCAGCCAGGATGATAAAGAAGGGAATTCACAATCTATCTCAGAGTACATCTGAAGACTGTTTTGCTACTGTAAACTTTTTGTTTACAGTGTGTGTTGTCTCTGCATGTCCATGAATTCATTTGTGCACTAAGAACAGTCCTGAATGAGCACATTGTTATGTTTCTATGGATCCTTAATTGGTCCTTCTGAGCTTTCTGTTTCTCTTTGCATCCAGCAAGGAGAATTAGTGGTTAATGTGTGATACAGCCTCTTGATAATCTGCTACCAGGTTGAAATAACATGTTGTCTCTCTTGGGCAGGAGCTTTCCTCTGGATGGAGCCCAGTGCATGGTAACTATGCTGAACTTCTCTTAAATCAGGAGTCAAGACCACAAATGAGGTCCAGATGC
>WEIT01005651.1:34406-86667 GCA_013389985.1 Dryoscopus gambensis
AAAAATATACTTTAAATGGTGGCAGAGGGTTTTTTGCAGATGTGTGAGGCCTCTGTAGTTTTCAGTGAAGATGAAGCTTTACTGGGTCTTCCTCTTCCCTTGATACATGACCTGAGGTTTCACTGGCAGAAAGGCTGCTGCCTGTACCTGCTTCTGAAGCAGACAAAAACACAGCATGCCCTGCATTATGCTAAATTCTTACAGAAAGCAGGCAAACAGACTGATCAGTCTTGTGGCAACTCAGATTGGGAATCCAAGACCAGTAAAGTGTTTTGGATATCTTTCTCTGCCTCATCATCCCCTTGGTGAAATGAGGACACCTTGAGCGCCATCAAAATGCTGTTAGTTAGCTCTGTGAACCTCGCAAATGCTCTGCTGGGAAGGGTCTTAGGAAAACAGATGAGGAAATAAAAATAAATTCATATTCTGGGCAGAGTTTGAATAAGGTGTGGAAGGAAAGCTTCGGGCCAAGCGTGAAGATGTGAGGATCTACTGAACAGATGCTCAGTAACTAACCAGCCAACAGACTTCAAGATGCTGAAGAGCAGACCTGTGCAGTGGATGAGACAGAATGGGTGGTATAGATACCAGATAAAGAAGTTGAAGATAGATATATGGGGTGATAGATGGCTGGATGGACTGATAGAGACTCATCCATTGTACAGCTTGAATTTTCCTTGCGTCGGAGATCCTGGGAAAACAAAAAATAAACCCAGATGCTATGGATAGACAAAATGCTGTAGTGGGTCTGCCATCTCACAAGAATAGGATGTGTTAAGTCTGCACTCCCCAAATCCATCACTTTGAGTTCAGAAATGGGCCTGCCCATTGGAGGGGTCATTATTCTGACGCCTGAACGGAAACTTCTGACCAGAATAAAAGTAGCACTAAAACTCCTCTGGTGTTAACTCTCAACACTGGTTATTTCTATTAGTCAGATAGTGACCACTTCCCCTTTGAACGTCACTAAAGGAGTAGCCACAGTGACCCTGCGCTAATGAGTTCCTTCATCTAATTACTCCAGGAGTAAGAACATTTAAAATGATGGTGTAAGTGTGCATGTGAGTAGGTATATACACACATACCCATAACAAAAATTCTGGGTAGACTTTATCACCTCGTGGGGAGAGATGGATAGAATAGTGATAGACATAGGGACAGCCAGATAAATAGAAGACAGATTCTGCTATCATATTCTTGTCTAATAAATTTTTAAGCTACAAAAGAAAGCAGAAGTCCCTGTGTACAACGTATAGATTTTCTTTAATGTGAGTTATTGGGAAAAGACAGAGCTGTCCCTTTAACTGGAGAGCTGCAAACAGCTGTTCCTTATGCATACATGCTTGCTTGGTCTGAAAGTTTTGGTAAGTCAGTGCATAACTGACAGTTAGATTTATCTCCCCAATAAGCAATCAACATTATAATAAAGGAAAAATGCTTTCAGTGCACCTTTGAGAGTGCATCAGAAATTAATCTAAACATCAAATTAATTATAGTTGGTAAATGAATAGTGGCTCACAGCCCTAATACTTCTCCTGCTCCTCCTCCTCCCCCTAAAGCCTCCCCCAGCCAACTGCAATGGCTGGAGGTGCTGTACAGCGAGTTTGATAAACAGCTCCTTCTCTTTCTTACTCACACAGCTCTTTCCTTATCAGCTGGAAGAGTTCCATCCTCACTCTGCAGACCTGAAATCTCAGAGCCTGGTTGCTTTGGAATATGACAGGGAGTATCTAGCAAGTATTAAACTTCTATGCCTCCTTCCCCTTCTCTCTGAGAGCTCAAAGCACCCCTCTGAGGGTGTCCTCCTCCCCTTGAGTTAGTTTCCAGCTGAGCTGGACACACCTTGTGGATCTCTCCTTGCCTCTGTGGCTGTGCTGGGTCCTGCAGAGTGGGGAGGACCACAACAAACCAGTGCTGATCTGAACTGAAACATACCAGGGATCAAGCATGCTTAATGTGCCTAGAAAATCAGTCTTGCTTTGTCTAAGCTCAGGCATCAAATGAGTGGCTTCTTCCATTGCTCTTTGAGCTTTGATCTGTAGGCTGTAGCCATATGGGAATGACAAACAGATTTTCCAGGGCCCTGAAACAGATTGTATTGCCACTAGATCATGCAGAGCCCAATTCCATGGGCTACAGGGAGAAAGGATCAGGCAGAGAATTTCTTTAGGAAATTTGAAATTGGGTTAATAGTAAAAAGAAAAGAAAATCAACTTCATCACAGTACTGGTAACAGCAACAGAGATACACGCCTCAAGTCCTTTCTAATAATGAATCTATCTGGTAAGAATTTCCTGTTTACCTAAAGAAGAATTGGAAAAGAAACCCCCCAAACACTTTGATCTGATAAATATATCTTCTCACCCGTGAATCCTAAAGTTCATTGCAAAGGAATCAGTGTTACTGCTCCAGGAAGAGGAACCAAAGGTGCACTGATAGGTTGACCCGTGATCACCCATACAGGCTATGACCATGCAACTGGAATTTCTTTCCTTTACAACACCTTACTTCTGCACCTGCTCATTTCCCTGGATGAACCCAAGGAGAGTTGTTGCCTTTTTTTTTTAATATATTTTTTTATTAAATGAGAAACTGCCATATTTGGCAGGGTATATTGGAAGCACATTGTCAGCAGGTGCTGAACAATATTTTCCTAATGTACCTCAGGGTCCCTTGTTCCACTCCTATGTCTTGTGGAGTGCTGCCAATGCACTTTAGACCTAATATGCAATGCCCCTGGTCCCAGGGCCCTGTACAGCTTTGCCAGTGTCCTATTCTCTTGATGCATCTTTCTTCTTTCTACTTCAGCTTCCAGACTGAAACTCTGTAGATCATCACGACCTGCCTGCTGCCTTGCATCTCCCACTCCACCTTTTCTGCCACCACACTGCAGCATTTAACTGCCACAGCATGTTTTTAATAACAGGATACAAGCTCTACCCATCCCTCAGCCCTTCTCCCGAGCTTCACCCCCTCCTGTGTTCAGTTCTCATTCCTCACTGCTTTTCTCACTTTTAATCTCTCTCCTTTGTCTCCCCAGTTTCTTTTCATAAGCTAAGAGGAGTTTAGTAGGGAATAGAATTATTTAACAACAAACTTAATTAACTATGATGACCCTCATCAAGTGATGTTATTTTCTCTATTTTGGCATCTTCAGAGAAGACTGGATATTTTTCCAAATGAGGTGGCCCATTAGCAACTTTCAAATGCACTCCCTGCAGGAATCTGGAATGAAACTCAATGTTCATGTTGTAGTAGGAGTCAAACAAGATATTTCCTTTAGGACATATAAACCTGTGGTCCTACCCGAGAAGCCCTTGCAGTTTGTCAGCTAGAATGCTCCTTGTTTAGTTTAATGTGGGACATTTCAAAAAAGGGGTGAGACATTTTGCCAATGTGGAAGTGCGTCTGGAATGTGCAGACAAGGAGAAAAACATCTGGCACTTGTGGTTGCTTACACCTGGGTGTCAGAGCATGTCAAGCTGAGTGGAGGGAAACCACAGTGTCTCTCTGGGAATAAGACAGGTTATTCACACCCTTCAGGAGTCACTGTCCCGTGGGGAGAAACTGAAGCTGCTACACTGGTGGGTATGGAGAACGGGCACATGCCAAGGAGACATGTAGGAGACAAAGCAGGGACATGGAGCAGAGCTGGCCTGACAGTGTCTGCTGCTCAGTGGTGTGCAAAAAGTTGGCAGATCCAGGTGCTTATTGCTCTCAGAAAGAGGTGACTGGAGCAAACCAAGTGTTCCAGTAAAGCAATTCCTCCAGCTCTAATTTATCTACATCTTACTTGACACTTTGGAATAACCATTTGACCTCTGCTTCTCCATCCACGTTCTCATTTTTCTAATTTCTGACATGTCTTTCTAATTAATACTGCCCAAATATGTCTTGCTCTCTCTCTCTTCTCTGTTAAAACATTTTTCTAGAATACATCTGTCTCTGTATTTCACTAACTTAATGTCTTCAAATGCTTTCTTTAAATGTGTCTTATGAGACAACAGTGAGTGTTCCTGGGCTGTGCTGTAGCGTCACCCTATGACAGAGGTAGAGTTAGCCGTGTGTGGGCAGGGTGAAGAGCTGCCCTTCTCACATTGCCCACTTCCCTTAGCAGCCTCAGCAGTGTTGTTTTACTGAGGTTCTCTTTTAGCCTTGTACACAAACTGTTCACATTTAAACTGTCTACATTACTGAGAGGAGAATTATCACCAGAACCACTGAGACCAGCACAAAGATGTAATCCTTGTCCTCCGACATTTAAGCACACCTACACACAGAACAACTCACACACACGTAGTGGGAAGGTGAGAGACCCAGTGCAAACCCTGCCTTGTGCAGACACAAGCTCTGGGTTCCTGCAGATGTTGACATTCAGGTTGTGGCACACTTTACCTCCATGCAAGTCTTCCTAGACCAGCCCACTGTCTTCAAGGAGTGTCCAACTAAGCGTTATTTTTCCCTGAGTGAGACAATGAATCCTGCTGCAGCCCTGCCATTCCACTGGGAATTGACAGCACGGCCCAGTTGGAGAAACATGCTGGCTGCAAAAGGAGTGTGTGAGCAGAGGCCACAGGTGTCAGCTGGGCATTGAGTGAAGAGCCAGTGAGAGGCGAGAGAGAAGGGCAGAATGGTGAAGAGCTGTGAAGGTGAAATCACTAAGTCTGAGTACAAGAATGGGGACAGGACAGTGCCTGAGTAGAAACCCAAGGGGATGCAGATATGGTTGGTGATGGAGGCTCAGGCCATGGGGATAGACAGGGTGTTGGTGAATGGGAAGGAAAGGGATGGTCTGCATTTGGCCACATTACAGCTGCATCAGGACAGGGACAGCAGAGAAAAAAAAGTCACAGGTTTGAAAAATTATAAGAGACAATGAAGGATTTGGGTCTAGCCTGGATGTGTGCGGCAGAAGGAAAGTCATAGGCAAAGAAGCCTCCCAGACTAAATGACTTTTGTTAGTGAGAAGTCAGGGTTGTTTATCAGGCAGTCTTACACAGCAGAGCAGGCAGTCTTGCTAGGGAAAACATACTCTGAGCACTTTCACATTTTGTGTCTGATATTGGTGTTTGCTGTAGCTGGCATTCCTTGCTGCTCCTTGTCAGCCAGGAGGCAGTGGCCTCTAAATTGGGAACGTCAAAGGCTTTCTGACCACAGCATGGTTTCTCTAGCATGTGCAGGTGCTAAGGGTTCTCTGCAGGCTCATGGACTCCAGAAACCAGGAGAAAGGCTTGTTTCTGCTCTTATTTTCTTCCTAATGTAGCTGCCCCAACACTACCATGCCAGTAGCGGCCAAAAGAGATCAATTTGTGTTTAAAATGCAGGCAAGAGTTCAGAGCCAAATAGTAAGGAATAAAACCACAGAATGGTTGGGGTTGGAAGGCACCTTTAGGTTCACCAAGTTCCAACCACCCTTGCCCTGTGCAGGGACCCCTTCCACTAGACCAGATTGCTCCCAGCTTCATCCAACATGGCCTTGGACACTTCCAGGGATGGGACACCCACAGCTTCTCTGGCCAGACTGTGCCAGGGCCTCACCACCCTCACAGTCAAGAATTTGTTCTTGATAGCTAAGTTATATCTCCCCTTTCACTTCAAAGCCATTCCTCCTTGTCCTATCTGTACATGGTTTTGTAAAAAGTCCATCTCAGCTCTCTTGCAGCCACTTTAAATACTAGAAGCTGCTATCAGGTTTCCCTGGAGCCTTCTCCAGGCTGAATAACCCCAGTTGTCTCAGCCCATCTTCACAGGAATGATGATCCAGCCCCCTGATCATCCTTGTGGCCCTCCACAAATCTATTTTGACACGCTGCTCTACTGACTCGTTCGGTTTTTGCCAGCTGCTTACAGGTTGTTCAACAGTGAGACACAGGCAACAAATAAAGTTTTTTCTGTTCCCCTGGGAAAAAACATGGTGACATTTTTCTCCATAGAATTTTTAAAGTTTGTCTAAAGCAGGACTTCTTGACAATTTCTCGACAACCTGGGGCTAAACTCTGTTACAGCAATTTATTTGGGATCTGCATAGCAGATATATTTTAAAAGGTCATATAATAGTGGAATATCTTTCTGGGGCCAGACAGAATTGTCCCCCCAGGCTAGCAGTTGGAGAGCTCTAGCTGCACTAAAAAAAAGTGAAATAGAATGCAAATGCTATGTTCTTACATGTTGAGTTTTGGGAAATGTTTAAGCAGAAAAGAAGGAATTTTCTTACTTTCAAAGTTAATAAAATCCCTTCTTTTCCTTTAGGAAAAGTAATTTTTTTTTAATTTAAATTTATTTCCTGAACAAAAATGCCAGCTTCAGTAGACTTAGCAAAACAAATGAAAGGCCTGATTTGCTCTAATACCTTTTATATTTTTACATTGCTTTTAATCTGAAGGTCAGGAGGGTGGGGAGGGTTTGAAAAGCAGCGTAGCCTACCTGTGATAATTGGCTACCTGTGCTTCTGCTATTTCTATCCTTCTGGAGGTGGTGGATGAGGAAGCATGGTCACCATATTTGTCTGAGAGCAGCAGTCACAGCAGGCACTCAGCTCTGGGAAACAAGGTGAAATCCAGAGAAAACTGGGACTTGACACCTGGGACCCCAAACTGACTGGATTTGGGTATTTGTGTCTCAGCAGCTAACACAAGGGGACTAAGATCCACCAGCAATCTCTTAATTCCATCTTTTACTTGTCTGTGTGCCTGCGTCGACACTTCCAAAGGGCACCTTCCTATTTCAGTCTTTGATATCCCACAATGAGTTTTAGAGTTCACTTCATCCTACAAATTGATGTTTAGTTTCTCCCAGCAACTCAATGCTAAGAAAAATTTCTGCTAAAACCCCTCAATTCCTGCTTAACTCTCAGCCTCAATCTCACAGCACCTCGGAAGCAGCCCCAAAACCCTGCCCAAAACCCAATGGGGTGTGTGTTGTGTCCTCACGAGGCCTTGTAGCCGTGAGCCTTTGAACTGAGTGGGGATAAGGCTCACAGAAGTCCAGAAGGCATTCTTTGCTGGGCTTGGCTCTCACCTCATTTCTCCATTTACTTCTCAGTATGTGGAGAACTGGGCACAGAATTCCTCTAAACACTGATGAGAATTTCACTGCCAGAGGTTCATGGATCTCTTTGGAGCATTAGTTTCAGTGTCACCTAGAGCTGTGCTGGTCTGCTCAATTTGTTATGAAATTATGTGTATATATCTCTATCTCTATATCTATCTCTATCTCTATCTCTATCTATATATATAAAATTTATATATAAAAAGCAGGAGGTCTCTGGATTCATTGGGGCTAATTCATAGTTTTGAGTTCTAATTTGAATTTGCCAGCTGCCTCTGCATGCCAGACTCTTTGTCCTTCATTCCTCTAGTGCCGTAGACTGTAACAACCCAGTGACTCCTGGTGACTGGGAGGGCTGTGTCCCTCTCATCAGGGGCCAAGGTTCCTTCAAACGAAAGGGAAAATAGCCTGTTCAGACCCTCTGTGGATGGGCAGGAGAAACTGTGCATAGAGAATGGGCACAAAACTCTCGAAGTACTCTCTGACATGCACCATGGGTAGCGAGGGATGAGGTAAGAGATTTGCGGGGTGGGCTGTTCAGGAAGGGAAAGGGGAAGGCAGCATGGAAAGAAAGCATAGTGTGGAGATTGAGAGTGGTTTTAAAATCAAATGAAAACTCCAGTGAGTCTTAACTCTGGAAGTTTGCCTGAGAGACAGAGTCCAGATTAGCTGCAAGTAACAGGAAAAGAAAAGCAATAGTTTGTTCTGTTGCACTTTCCAGGGAGGGTCTGCAAGAGGCACAGGATGGCAGAGAATCAAAAATCAATACAGATCCCAGTGGTGTGCACATGGCTGTGGGAGACCCCCTGTCCACCAGGTGTGGTGGGATCAGATGTGGCAGGGTCCCCATGCTGCCACACTGCCAGAAGGGACCCTTAACAGCCCCAGCTTTGCAAGTGGTGGTATCCCAGTGAGAGCCCCTACGTCCATCACCCCACGGCTCATGGCTGGCTGAGCCCTCCCGTTGTGGGTGCAGCTCAGGATGTCCCTGCCTGGGGCTCACAGGCAGCTCAGGCTGTGCTCTCTCTCTCCAGCTGGTGGGGTTGAGCCAGCAGTGAGGCCAGAGCTGTGTGATCTGGGTGCACCTTTCAAACCCAGCCTCTTAGCACGGCCTGTCAGCTGAGGCACAGGGTTACCTCAGCCCATCTGTATCTGCTGGGGTGCTGCCTCAGGTCCAGTGGGCTCAGAGCATGTCTGAATGGGATCCACCAAGCAACCATCACCCCCTAGAAGACCAGGCTCTCAGCAGATGCTCTCCCCTTATCCCCTTGCAATCTAATGCATCACAGCTGCAGGAAAGCTGCCCCCACCGCTCTGCCTTCCCCTCAACCCCAGGACCTGTTTTTCCTTTTCCCTAGGTACAGAAATTCCTCTCTGCTGATTTCATCATTTCACCTATGCCCAGCCCCCTCCATTTTGTTCCAAGTGCTTTAATCTTTTCTGCACCCTCCCCAGCTCCCCTTAAATGGAGGGATATTTTCTGACCCCACTGGTGTCTGCAGCACCTTGCTGCTGGTGAGATGACAAACCTTCACCTCTAAGCAGCGCACACAACTCTGAGCATGAGACAATCAGGAGAGGAGGAGGGAAGGGGGAAAGTATTGACAGGAGTAAATTGAGAGAAATCATAAAGCTTAAGCAGAAAGAAAGCAGTTTGAAAGGTAAAGTATTCAGAGAAAGCCCTTTCCTGGATGAATCTAATTGTTTTGTTATCTTTACCCACCAAAGCATTTACTTTGGTTTGTCGCCCGATCCACAAACACTTTCGAGGAGATGACATTACCGAAAGGCAGGAACATCTGCATCAGCTCAGCATCCCCAAACTCCTGGGGCAGATGGTAGATAAACAGGTTACAGCCCTCTGGTCCTATCAAGAGAAAAAGAAGACCCATGAATGAAGAGAAATAGGATACAAGAAAGCACATGGTGGAGATTTACTCTGGCATCTTCTCTCTCTGACTGGTGAGTGGTCACCTTAGGAAGCAGCCCAGCCTGTAGATTCTTGGAGGAATGGATAAAGTAGAAGACCAGGAGCTCAAAAAGTCACCTAGACGCTATGGTAACTCCAATAGCTTTCCCAGGACACCAGGACAAAATCTAGAGAGAGAGGAATGCACCAGCACATGTGGCCATGGAAAGAACAGAGTGGAGGAATAAGAACACAAAGAATGAAAGAATATGGTTCATAGATTTTCTTTGTTCCTCATAATCTTATATAATCTGTAGAATTTTGGGTAACCCACACTATCCCTTGCCTCTCCCCAGGGTCTGCATGCAGAAGTTTCATTATCCTTCTTGAATCTGTGTGATGGTGGTAATAAGCAGAAAGGTATGCACAAAGCTCATCTTGTTTTGCAGTATTTTACATTCTTTCCCCCAGCTTGACTCAGCCTGAAGACTCCCCCAGATCTGGACAGTTAGGCTATGTCCTCCATTCTAGAGGGTTCTGCAGGAGAGATTTTAGATGGATTTAAATCCAAATTATGAGACAAGAGAGATTGGCTTTTATGCCTCAATCCTGTAACATATAATCTTACCGATTTCAGAGGGTATTTTGGAAAACATCCAGAGAGGAGTCTTTAGGTGGAATATGAAGTTAAAGTAGACACTCTCAAAAAAATATTCTGTTGAAATTGTATTTTGGGGCAGAAGAGGGCAAACCTGCCTCTGGTCAAATAGCCTAGAATGTAACTTTTGAACTTGACTTTTACTTTTATGCATGCTGTCCTTGAGCAACAGTCAAAAAGGGGTAGGTGTGTCCAAGTGGTTTTGTTAAAAAAAATTAAACATTTAAAACCTTTGCAGTATTCTACAGCAGAAAACAGTACAGTTTGATGAGACAGGGATTGCTTTTTTCATAGTTTTATTTCTAAAGGTACTTCCAGTTGCTGCCCAGCTCTGCACTGACCTCGACAGGTAACTCCAGCTCTGTTTGACTCAGAGGGGTTGAGATGAAGGGGATGCATTGTGTGCCCTTTGCCAAAAGGGTTGGAGGTCAGAGAGAAGGAGGGTTTCCTCCTTTCCCCTAGCCCATGTGCCTACGACCCTGTGACCTGACTCAGTCAACTTTCCCCTTTTTATGTCTGGGGCACAGTGTGGGGAAGGAAAGGGTTTTTTAATACTCTCGTTTTCTTCATCAGGGCATAATTACAGTGTCATAACACAGCAAATTACAACTTTGCCTTTCCTGTTAGGGAGAGGAGTTCGCCTAGATGCTCCCACCTTTTATTACCCATTACTCATCCCCCCGGCTGGCAAGAGAAGTACGGCAAAGTCAGGATTCTGGCAGATGCCCATTTAAAGCTCATTAAAATTCCTGGGCCTCAGCATGATTGAAGTTACAGGCTCTCCACATTTCCTTTTGGATTAATGGAAAATGAAGCCCTAATGAATATTTGCTAAGCACAATTTTCCCCACTAATTTGCTAAAAGGACTGTCATGAAGGAACAGCTGATCCTTTGCATCTTGCGCATTTCCTAAAGGTCATGAGGATGGTAACAGGGTTTCTTCCAAATGGGGGGGATAGTAGTATGGTGGGATAATTAACTAATTAGGCACCCGGTCATCTGCTTAGCTAAATTACTTTTGAACCTCAGTGGCCCATAATCAGGCTCCCCTATTTCATGCCAAGCTTTTCCAGCTTCCCCCCACTTCCCGCCTGCCTCTTCTTTAGTCTTCTCACTGAGCAACTATCCATTTTCCAGTCCTTGCTGCCATCCATTTCCACACAATATAGAGTTATTGGCATAATAAGCTAGATATGAAACAGTCTGAAAGTGTTAAACAAACACTAACCCCCTTAGGTGTCTGTTAAAATTGAGAAAATTCTGCCTGGGAGCAGACCATGGTCCAGAATAACAGGGAAAAAATTCATTCTTTCATCTGAAAGTGCCCCAGAGCACTTCTGCTGTGGGATTTGAGATCCACATTATAATAAAATGGGTAAAATTTTGGCTCTGCTGCAGTTGGTGGCAAAATTCCCACTGACATCACCAGAGCCAGCAGTTTGCACTGTAAAACTGGCCAGTTCTTTCAAAAATACCAGCTGCATTTCCTGGGGTCTTGGACATGTTGTGCATGAGTAGGGATTCTGCCTGTGTGTGCTGAGAAACACCTACCAAGGCATAAGGCAGACCAGGAGGCTCACAGCTTTAACTACACCACCTTTAGCCTGGGTTCAAGGAGAGAACAACCCTTTGTTCACCTTGAAATCAACTTTTCCTCACACGACTAAGAAACTAAGAAGAAGGGGAGAGTGTGAAAAAGCAGGGACCATTCTCAAAGACCAGCTCAGCTCTAAAATGCACCTGGGAAATCTGTGCTGTGGCTTCCCCTACCGACCCAGATACTCAAGGCTAAACTCACTTTGTTCCCAACTACAGAGAGGTTTTCCTAACTACCAATGCTAAAAACTCCACTTGCTCCTGAGAAAAAGAAAATTGGGATAGTTTGGTTTGTTTTATCACCTTCACATATGAAATTTCTGCTATTAGAATTTAACAAATGATTTTTTTGTTAAATTTATCTGTCAGTTACCTGCCACAGTCAGAGCCCTTGGTAAAGAGCTCACAAAACAAGATCTGTTTGCCTCAGCCCTTATAGCTTTTTTGGATTTTTGGAATTTTTTTTCCCCTGATTCAAGTTATTTTGGACACTCCATGGAAGTGTGTTCATGTGTATGACTGTCTCGTTGTATACTTATGTATATTTTCAAGAAACCAAAGACAAGATCATAAGGAAGAAATTCTTTACTAAGGAAGTGATGAGGCACTGGACCAAATTGCCAAGAGAAGTTGTGGATGCCCCATCCCTGGCAGTGTTCAAGGCCAGGGGGAATGGAACTCTGAGAAACCTGGTCTAGTGGAAGGTGTCCCTGTCCATGGCAGGGGGTTGGAACTGGAGGGTCTTTAATGTCTCTTCCAACCTCCAAAATTTTATGATTCTATTTGCTGTTCATCTCAGAATGCTTTAAAGACCTTAGTCAGTTCTCAGTACACAAATGCAATGAGTTCTAAGGAACTTGCTCAGGATACTGGAACAACAGAAAAACCACAGCTGGTATGGAAAAACCTTAATGAAGACTCCAAATCTCTTTTTGGAGAAAAGGTTCTTATTTTGGACAGAGTTAATGGGTTATTTGGGATCATTATACTTGGCAGTTCAGGGCCAAATACAGTAATAAAATTATTTACTACAGGCTTTACTTTTGTTTTCAAAAGAGCTGTAGCGCAGCTTGAAATCTAACCCCCATTTGACACATCACCAGAAAAAATGAAGTTTCATTTCAACACTGATATCTGCCATGGCTCTTGGTTTTATGACATGTATACATTTTATGATATATATACATTTCTGTTCATTTATATACAAGAAGCACAGTTAGCCTTGATTCAGACAAAAAGGCAGAGAGAGCTTTAAGGACTGCACAGTTTATAGATGTTGTGTAGATTACAGGCAAACCATGCTGGATAATGGAAAAACCTGTGACTGAGGGCACAGAACCACATGGTTGTTTCGGCTTGGTTGGACTTGAGCTAAGCCACTGATAAGCCATTGATAAGCCATTGCTCTGCCCGTGCTCCTCACACTTGAGCTCATTGTCAGTCTTTTAGCACAGGGACAGCTGCAGACTCATCCTCTCCCTGCGTGCCTATCAACATGAGTGAACTCCATATATCTGTTCTGACATCAGCTGTCCATCATTGCACTCCAGCACTGGGAGGCAATGTCATGAGAAAAGGCTGTGATGAGGCTTGATTTCCAGCAGTAATTAAAACTGGGCTGTCCCATGAGGTTGTATGAAGTCAGGCTGCAGCACTTTGGTCAGCTGCACACCTCACCTCCACAGCAAACACTCAGAGGGTGGAACTTCATTGCCTCTTCGGCATCTGCTTGCCCAGAATGCTTGAGCACAGCACAGATAAGAGTTGTAAACTTGAACCACGAAACTGTAGTACTTCTGAGTTTCAGAAACTACATCAAGATGAGTAATACCATACAAACTTAAAATTACCTCCAAGTTTTGTGTGGTTGACATGGCCTGAATCAAGATTTTTATCTTAAGCTTTGATAGTTTTGGATCTGTTCCACCCTATGTGCCCTGTCAGCTGCCGGCAGCCTCAGCGCTCATGTGGAAGTAATGACTCATCTCTACAGGAATGTTGCAGCAGCAAAACGTCCCCGGGCTTGTTATCCAACTGGGATCTGGGAGTGGAGAGCTAAGATTGTTGTTAACAATGTGATCACTGGTGTTGTTGTGGTGCTAGGGCTGGTTCACTAACGAATCAGTGTTTGTGCACATCCTTGCAAGCCTAAAGTACTCTTCCCCAGCACTAAGCATTGTTATTATTATTGTTAGAGTTCCCTCTCGCTGTGTTTTCTTGTTAAATGTTAGAGATGCTTACAGGTCTTGACCCTCTGCTAAAGGGGAGTGTTGTGCTTTAGAGAATTTTCCTCTGGCAAGAAGCAGAGAAAGCCACAGCCTCTCAACACTGCAGGAAAATGAGGGACACTGGGAATGGCAACCTGCGTTGGACTGGTGGTTCATCTCATGTTGCTGTCCCCCAACCATCCTCATTCTCAATGCCAGCTGCTTAAAGGAAGGAGCAGAGTTATGCGATAGCTTGTCCACTGGGTGACACTCACTCCCAACCCACAGAGACACACCATGCCTTGTGAACACAGGGGTCTTCAGGCAGAGGGTCTTCGAAGTGTGCAGCACAGCTTTCCCCTGCTTCTGGTGGCTCCTGGCACAGCGCTTTGCTGAGCAATGATCTGCTCGCCATTTTGTCCTGTGCTTAATCTAGCCCTGGTAAGTAATAAAAAGCTAAGTCCTTCAGCATGGGGGAAACATCTCTGTAATGATACGATAGGTCTGTGCATCTGTTCTCACAGCAGGGACATGTACTAGAGCTAATCAGGAGCTGGAAGTTGTGTTCCCCAGGAAATTCTGACATAGGAAAAAAATTAATTCCAAATTAGATGGAAATGACGACATTTCTAATTTTCTTACAAAATGAGATTTCTCCCCCAAAGTAGTTTTGGATCATCAGAATGTTTTAGTTTGATAGTGTAATCTAGATTAATTTCATTCTGACTTTTACATTGTATTAAAATATTAAATGTAATTACATATATATAATAACACATATAATATAGAATATGTCTGAATTAGTGGTCTACTAGTGGATAAAATTTAAAATGTAACTATTTAAAATGAGAGTTGCTAAGCTGAAGCACCTGACTTTTATATCTCACTTAGGCAAGCAGGCCCCTCCTTCTTGTCAAAAGGGAGCAGTGGACTCCTTGGAGGGCAACTGGAATGGAACCACCCAAGTGGGTTGCCTCTGAGGATTCCACTGCTCCCCATGGACTGTAAATGAAATAGTACATGGCACAGTTTTCTCCCAAGGCATTTACATGCAAAAATCGTAGATTCACCTCTCCTTACTCTTCATGTCTTCCGTGAAGCCATCCAGTCCTGTGGAGTAGATTACCCAGGCAACTATCATAGTCATTGCAAAGAAATAGGAACTTTTACTATATGATTTTTCTCATCCTGATATAGGGATTGTTCTCTGCAAGGTCTGATTGATGTTTCCAGAGTCACAGTGGAGGCTGAAAGGCTGAAAGGACTAGATCAGCTACACTAAACAGCAAATCTTTGTTCTCCAAATAGCAGGTGTCTGAAATGACATTACTTGCTTTTAATAAAGGGCCACTAGTGCTCTGTTTCCTGTAAAGCTCTTTATTCCAATACAATTGCATTTTTATCTGCATTCTTGTTGCTTGTCTCGAACAGAAGGCCCCCACTGGACATTAATGGCTATGTTACTAGCTGGTCTTTCCATGTCCCATGCACACCAGCACGCTCTCCCTGGAGACTGAAGAGATCTCATCAGCAGCTCCCCACATGGATGTTCCTCCATAGTACCGTTGGTGACAGTGACGCCATTCCACGTGTGGAAATGGAACAAAACTCAGTGGACCAGGGATTCAAAGCAATTGGGTGTTTAATGGGCGCTCTAGGTGCATGAGGAGGGGAACCAGTGAGGTGGGGATGGCTTGCTGGGGTCACAAAAGAGGATACCACTTCTACTCACCTTCTCTCTGTTGCTGTGGGATCATGGGAGGTGGCTGTGGGAACGCTTGGCTAATCTGGCCATAAGCAGCAGGATAAGCAGCTACAGGGGAGAGAAAGGGAAAGAAGAAAGAAGGACAGATTTCAGTGCTGGGGAGCAAGGAGCTTTCACTCCAAACCACCACACCAAGCTAGATGTGGGCTTTGCCCCTGTGTTTTGGGTCTGTGAAGGGCCATCTTGTGCAGCCTGAGCCATGGAGGTGCCACAGGGCCCTGAGCATCCTCCCTCCCTCCAGCTCCGTCAGCAGTGACACCCAGGGCAGCCATGCAGTGTAAATGGGGGGCTCTGCTGAGACCACTCCCAGCAGAGCTGTGCAGCCACTCCAGGTGGTGAGACAAACACCTTCACTCACGAGCTCGGCGCAGAGAGCGCTGCCCATGCTGACAGCCACGTGCAGAGCACGTGCACACCTTTCCCTCACCTCATCTCTGGCACCCTGATTAACTCCTATGCTCATAAAAACAGTGCACACGGGTTCTTCCCCGCTTCATGTGCCCACAGGCTGTACAGACACAGTTGCACGTACACTCTCGGATATACATTTTCTTTCACGCCCATAGAGACTTCCTCTCTCTCACAAAAACACAGTGGAAACAGTGAGCAGCAATTAAACAATTTTCCCCATCTCAGCTCCCCCACCAAGCAAACGAGGGGAGCCATTCACTACCACAGATGGTAGATGATGTGCCTTGCTGCTAAAAATACAGAGTATGGGTCGCCTGCAAGACCAGAGAGAAGAGGATAGGGGCCATGTGTGTGCAGAGGGGTTAATTAACAGCTCAAAGGGTTGAGTTGCTTCCCATCTATCAAACCTCACAAGCAATAAATGACAATAACTAAAACACCGGCAAATGAAGCCCTACATGGAGAATTAAATTAAGTTTCCAGATACAGCGCTGACACAAGATAATAGCCATTCCTCAGCGGGAACCTATGATTGCTCCAGTTACCACAGGAAATAATGACTTTGGGGTGGCAGCTTCCTCGCAACGTTGGCCATGGACACCTCGTGAGGGGAGGCTGAACACGGCAGGGTCGTGGTCTGCACCAGGTCACTTTGGCTGGTGTCAGTCCATCAACTGCAAAGGAGCTGCTCAGCACACAGGACAACACGAGTGGAGGCTGACCCAAGGGGAGCTGTGGTGAAATCTGCTGAGAAGCAGGGGAATGTCTGGGTAGCTCTCAAGCAAGGCTCAGGCTGACTAACTGGGACATGGCCAGCAGACGCACCCTAAAGAAATGGGTATGTGCAGGCATTCCATACCCGGCCAGGCACAGCAGCAGCGGTTCTGCCGGATCTAGCTGCCCATCTTCCCTCTATGCTGCAGCAGTCAGGAGACCTGTTTTAGAAAGTGGCCTCCAAAGCTGTGGCCTGATTTTGCACTTGTACACTGTGCTGAGGCAGACAAGACATGGTCCTGCTGATGAAGTTTCACTGAGTTGCAGGTCAGTGAGAGCCTTCCGTGGGAAAGGGAGGAGGTTGCTTCCTCTGAGAGAGAAGGCACTGGCTATCTTGATGTTTGTGTGAATTGAATCTGGAAGTCTGTGGCCCCCAGCTTGTCCCTGTATCAGCAAAAACCTCCCTCCCTCAGCCCCCTGAGGTGTGTTCAGATGCTAATGGCTTTAGAGAAGAGAAAGATTTATTGGGAGAAAGTGTTAATACTAACGACCTGCGTACTGCTGCACTCCAGCGTAGGCTTGCTGCAAGGGGTCTGCTGCAGTGGGGCTCTGTGCTGTGGAGACACAAGAGAGACAAGGAATTAAGGGGTTAAAACATGATAGACACTCTCCCCTTATCTTTTATCATCAATATGTGTTATGAAACAGACAGACCCAGGGGCGGAGGGTTGAAGAGGAGGAGCTCACTCGCCCTATGGACAGGAATGCGGAGAACCCCCCAGGATGGCTAAGAGGGTTCTGTCCCCCAGCCATCACCCTGTGAGACCTTGGAGCAGAGGACGAATAAACCTCTCTCCTCATTTCCCAAGCTTTAATTATGGATCTGCACTGATCATGCAGATTTTTGGCACTAATCAACCCCAAAGAACCCTCATCTTAAGCCAGGACTAACACTGTGCTAGGTGCTGTGTGAACTCAGATCTCTGTGACAGCTACAGTCACATGAAACTTTCAATCAGAGCAGAAAACAACAGGGGCATAGCAGGAGGAAGGAGAAGAGAACAAAGCAATGGCTCCTGTCATCCCCACATCCCTTCGAAGGACTGTGTTGCTGCCAGGCAGCCCCCAGTGAGAGAGAAGAAGCTGCATGGAGGGGAGGGGGACACCACTTGTCTGCTCCAGGGAGGATGCTGTGAATCTCTGCATAAGGCATGCAGTCTCTTGCTGGCTTCAAAGTGTATTTTCTCTCTTTACAAGTGTGCATTCCTCCCCACTAAAACTGTTTATTTTTGTGAAACTTTGAAGTCTTGCTCAAATACAACCAAAGCTAGTTAAGAATTTTTTTTTTTCTTTTTCTCCTTTGGTTGATAGGGAGAAAAAAAGGGAGAAATATGTTGGATAAGCTCTTTCTTTATCTGCATCAATAAAAAATTTAAAGCAAAGCTTGACTAAACCTCCAGTCCAAATGTCACCTTGGCCCTAATATTTCACTTCTTGTTATGAGTTTAATTTGTATTTATTGGTACTGCACAGTTCTACATTTATGCAGTCCCTCCAACCTATTTCTTGTAGGATGATCCCTTAGGGAACTGCCACTTTCCCCACATCCATCCCACCTTTTTTCCTTCTTACCCGCACAGAGGTGTGGCTGGAGGCAAGGCTTGGAGGATGCAAAGGTGGGGGCCTCTTGGAAGGAAATCTGGTGCCATACACCTATCCAAGGAAAGACACTGACTGTATGGCAAAGTGTGGGGGAGGTTGTCATACGTGAGTATTACATACCCAAGGAACACGGATAAAGTGTTTTCTTACAAATAGAAATACCAGCTTGAAACTTAACTTTAAAGATCACCATTGGTCATGACAGAAGCTTGCAAGGTCTTGCACTTTTCTCCCAAAATACAAGGAGGAATGGTGAAACGAACAAATCTGAGTTGGCAAACCCAATTAGCTGGCTAAGGCTTGGAAGCTCCTCTTCATCATGGATATTACTGGATCATGTGGACTTTGAGGCTGGGGTAGTCACAGGAAGAAATAAGTGGGATTGCAGTCTTAGGCTGGAATGGTTTCCTAGCTGACTTTTGGCAAGTCCCTCAATATGAGTGTATGTGAAATGGGAAAGTGCTGTCTTACTGTAAGGATTTTAATTTCTTACAAAAGGGTGTGAGGAGAATATATTAAAACCTGTGGGAGGTCAGGGAAGGCAGAGTAGAGATTCTATACTACATTTTTTAAAGAGTAGTTTTTCCAGGAAAATAATGGAGGTAATGTTCAGAAAATTTAAAAATTGTTTTTACTTACTCCTTTCTTCTTGAAGAAGAAACCAACTATAATCTATTCTTTTTAACCTCTGCACAAAACTGTTTTCCTCAAAAAACAGAATATTGATCATATTGTTCCACAAGAAAACTAAATAGCTGTGAAAAGTTGAGTAATACATCGGTTCCCTCACCCCTTTAGGAGACTGGATCATAATAACTTAGACCCTTCAAGTCCTGTCCGGTAGAAGATCTCTCCTGAGAAAGGTGAGGGAACCTGTGGTGAGTGAAGCAAATCTTTGTAACTATGCTTTTGCAGACTGCAGTGAAGCAGACGATCTGCCATCTCTGACCCAAAGGCAACTGTCCTTCCTTCATTGCATAGCAGAAGAAGTTGTCTCTGCTGCTCAGGAAATGCAGTTACAGTATTTAATTCCTTCCCAGGTGAGGCTGAATCGGGCATGCTTGTTCTCCCCCTGACCTGCTGATAATTAGCAATAGCCAACACTTTGCTGATACTGGAGAAGTCACTAAGCAGGACCTGTCTGACTGTGGTCCTTTCCTCTATTCCTTGCCTTATCTGGGCACGTGTGGGAACTGCCCAGCTTCCCAGCTACCCCTGAGTCTACGTCCTGGACATGACCACCTGGCTCACTGCAGAGCTGCTCTGCTTATCCCACCTGTTGATATCTCACCTGCCTTTGGAACCATACTTTGACCATCAGAACTAAGACATTCTGCTTAGGAAATATACGCTGAGAATCATGGCCCACCTTTAAGACTAAATATTAGAACTGGGCAAATACTTTATTTAAAGTGTTTGGGATAACAGGCTATGAAATGCAGCCTTTCTGCCTTCCACACTAAAGCTCTCAGAGTTCATTATTTTCCCAAGTATTAATGACTTGGCACCAAGGGTGATATCTAACTGAGTGTTTCTCATGAGGCTGCCTTGTGACCCAGGTCATGTGCGGGGTTTCCTCTTGGCTCACAGCACATGCAAGCCAGTGGAAAAGCTCTGCCCTGGTTTCAGTCAGCTTTGCTCCAACCCGGAAATCACCTCCTCATGGGAAAAGAATATGCAAAGCAGCTGTTCTAACACAGAGGGTCCTAACATTGACCCAACCGTCCCTGGATGCTCTTGAAAAGGAGAGTTCAAAGCACCTCTGGGGAGGGAGCAACTCCTGGCTTGGGGCTCTGTTTCACTTGTAGTCTCATACCCTGCCTTGGTCATTTGGGAAAAGCAAAAGTTGTGGTGACTCACAACCAGCAGGAATTTAACTTGGCACCTCTTAAAAGTGATGATGTCTGCTCAATGAAGAGCTTGCCCTCCTTAGCTTGAAGACTGTATTTACTCAGCAAATGAAGATGTGACTTCAGCACAGTGGACATGTCCATGCTGGCCAACATGGCCTATAAAGATGCAGGGACACAGACCCCAGGGCTGGCTGGACACCCTGGCAGGAAGCCAAGGCATCTTGGGCAGTCACGAGCACATCTTCATGCTGCTGCTCACCCTGTAAATGAATCAGACCTAGTGAAGGGCAGAACTGCCTGTGCTCCCAGATGTAGCATGGAGGAAGCCAACAGCTGGTATTGGTCCAGAAATCTCAGGACACCACTTAGACTTTTGAGGAAGTTGTGGCCATGCTGTGTTCTGTAAAGTGACAGTCCTCTCATGTATCAATGACCTATGAGGAGTTCATTAAGGGCTCACATATATGAGGAGCTCACAATTCAGAGTTAACCTACCACAGGGGTTAGGTGTGGCTGTAGCCCACCACATGCTAAAATTCAAAGTGATTGGGAGATATGAGTCATTTCTGTGTCTCAGCACAAGGAGAACATCAGGTAAGGCTGCTTTATTCCTCCATAGGATATACATAACTTCATAGGGTGGCCTTCACATAGATCATTCGTGAGAGAGTTACCCTGCCTCAGTCACCCTTTCTCCCCATCCAGCTTGCCATTCCTCTTTGATACTGAAAATATTAGTTTTCAAACATACAGGGCTGGGAAAACACCTCAGATCCTCTGTGTGCTGTCTGTGCCAGAGTGCAAGCCCGCAGTGGCACACGAGGTAAATAGGTGTATAAGGGCTGGTAAGAGCTATAGATGAGAGACATGAATATCATAGAGCACCTTAAAGCGGCTTTTGAACCAGAACCAGCATGCCTCTAAGTTGTAACATCATCCAAAGACCTTGGATATGCTGACTCTGTGCAATTGTGCCTAGGGAGAACATCTGAAACAGCTTTCCTTGTGACCAGACCCATGGAGGTGTCATGTCCAACATACAGACACTTCCGAGATTAAAGGTGGTGTAATGTAAATGCTGAGGATCAGCTGGCGAAGGAAAAAAAAATGCAGAGAGGCCCCCGAGAGGCCAGAGGACAACTATCAATCACATCAGCCCCACTGAAGTCCCTGTGGCTTTGCTGCTTTCCAGAACCTGAGAATCTGGCCTTGCCAGGGCAAACTAAAGGTGTACTGTGAAAACAGATGCTAATAGTAACTTCATTTGGCAGCTCAGGGCAAGAGCCTTATCCCTGGACATCTCCCCTCTATATTAATTTGATCATTTCCATATCTCCACGGGAAAAATCCTGCTCAAATACAATTGTCTCTTTGCAAGACAATCCTGGCCAAGATGCCACAAGGTGACCATGGCAGATAACCTTCCATAAACCTGGAGACATAAAACAAGCCAATGACCTACTATATGGCCATAAATATAAATTTAACGAAGGCAGCACTTATTCATTAGGCAGAAGTCAAGAAATGACTCCCAAGTCCTTCAAAGAAAGTAGATCCGTTAATGTCACTTTCCAAAACCTCTGCCTGATGCCAAAAAAGCGAGGATGATTTCCCAAGTCAGCATGAAATACCAGTGCTTTAAAATTAACACCAGGAAACTTTCTTACTCCTGATATATCTCTAGATTGAAATCCAACTCTTTAAAGGGGCTTTCAGTTAGTGTTGGGCCTGACATTTAGCTTCTGTCAGAGAATGAATGGATGGAGGTGGCAGAATGAAGCACGTTGTTAAAAATAAATAAAATTGGTTTAAGTGATATTCAATAAGGAATCCTTCCTGAGGTGTCAGTAGCCCGGCTCCAGTATCTGTCCAAGACAAGCTGTTATATGGGTGCCCCAAGTGAAAATGGTTATAGGGGACAGAGGGCCAGAGTCTGCTGTGGCATTTGGGGGCGTAAATCAGAGGATCTCCACTGAAACAAGTGGGCTGATGAGGAAAAAGAATGATAGGTACTGCCTGAGCCATCAAAAGGGGCCTTCCAATGCTCTCAGTGGACTATGGGACAGAATCCCGGTCCCAGCTCAGGTAGGAGAAAGCCGAAGTGGTCTGCTCTCTGAAACCAGAGGAGTCCAGTGCTTCTGAAAGACAAGAGCAGAGCCTGGCACATTTTTGGCCCCTAAGGTGCTTTTGATTTCACCTTGGTGGAAGGAGTTATCTTACTCCTATGTGAAATTCTCTCTACTCCTTGCTAATGATTATCTGTGCTTTTGTGACTGACATGCTCAATTCCATCTGTTTCACTCTATTTTGCAGAGATGCTTCCTATATAGGTCTGAAACAGCATGTTTTGAGCTGGGTACTCAGCTTTCTGCTCTGCCCCATCTATTCATTCCTCTCCCTATCCTGGAGGTATTCCACACCTCTCCCAGGAGCCGCAGCTTGGCCACTATCACCTTTGGGAAGGTGGATGGGGGAGGAGGGCAATCAAAGAGAGTCAGTGCTGTTCAGTCAGTGTGGGGGGGTAATAACATAATGATAGGAAAAAAAATCTATGTGAAGGCCAGGATTAAAATAAATAAATAACTGAGTGGGAGGGCTCTATTCACCTTCTCCTTAAATCCAATTTAAATCACTCTCTACAGCCCTAATCTATATCCATAATTATATCATTTCGTACAACAAGCTTGTGAGAGGTCTTAAGAAATTTATGTAGATTAAAATTCATGGGTGCCATAGTACAGATTCCATATTATTAAGATTGATTAGGACAGCTGATGCTGTGATTAAAGAAGCCAGCGCTTACTGTTGTAATTAATTAGGTATTCAGACACAACAATAACTGCAATAACAGAAAGAATGTGCTGATCTGGCAGAAAACAGAGGCTGATCCTGTGTTTTATAGTCTTGTTTTGCCATTTAGGGGTGGACACCACTCGGTTAAACACATGCTGTCCCTCTATCTCTACCCCTACATATCAAGAGAGCAAGGAAATCCAGGGCTTTTGTGCCCTCTGCTTCATCCTGTTAGTAGGAAAAAGCCCTTTTGGTAGCATCCCCAGCTACCGTAGGTGTTAGTTTGGGACAACATATGGACCTACTATAAAATTCATATTGTTCAATCATGGTAACCAGGATTATCTTTATTGTTTTTTTAATAGTCCCACCTCCAAGCCCCATCCCTTATCAGGTTCCTTCTGAGATGGATGCTTAGCAAAAACATGATAGGAGACATGTCTGGCATTGAAGAGCTTCCTGGTGACAAAGCAAGAAAGACACAGATGACTCAGAAATGCAGACAGGCGGACATGGCTAGTCAAGGTGACAAACATTCAACAGCAAAGCCAGGACCAGGCTTCCCTCTCTTTGCCATAGGACTTAATCACATAAGTCAGGGTCAGGTTTTAAAAGCGCTTAAGGCACTCTAAGTCCATATTTTAGGGGAGTTTAGTTTAAGTCATCTTTAAAAATAAAGCTCAAGGTCTTAACTCATATGGATGTTACTGAAAACATCAGCACAGAGCCTGATTTGTGTTTACGCCTCTTCCAGATGCGAGGGAAAAACACTTTTGCTCTGGAAAGCCTCACACAACTGCCTTAAACAACCTCATTCATTACAGCTGCAGCATGGTCATTGGAAGTACATGGCATCATTAAAGTGGCTTAGACTACAACTGAAGATGGCAACTCGTTATTAAGTTTTTAATGAGTGCATTCCTCCACTTGTTTATTTTACCAGTAAAGTGTGGTTTATGGCACATGGCAGATTGTTACAAATGGGTCAAATAAATGCTTCCTAGTCATAATGATGTCTCAGGTGCTCACTGTTGCAGTTTTGGAACTGCTGATACAAAATATGAACAGGAAAGCTCTCACCTGGAGATTTAGGGTGGACAAACAGTACAGAGCCAGAGATTTCCTGCAGTGAGGAACTTAGCCTCAGGGCAGCTGAGCCAGGCACATTTCTAGGCCATAGTGTATGTCTGGACCAAATGCTGTGGGGTTTGGTTTGCATCCTGGACCTTCTAAAGGTGCAGGCAGGTCACTCTTTTTCTGTTCTCCTGATTCACCTCCTCTCTAAACTATTCTTGCCTGACACCTTTCAGGCCTGAAATATCAGGGTAGACATTGGGGTGTGGGAAGCCAGTCTCTTCCTCTCCCTGCACTAGTGAAGCCCTGCTGCTGCCCAGTGCCACTGGACGGTGCCTGCCATGATCAGGGCTGACACTGGACTCATTGGTCTGGAGCAGCAGCCTGTCCATCAGCAGTGCTGCTAATTGACAAGCTGATGGACAAGGCTGTCATAGCAGCATGCTAGCAACTCCTCCCCTGCAAAATTAACTTTTGTAACAATAATAATTACAGACGGAGTCTGAATGCTGTCTCTGCTGGCAGTGGGTGAAATTGGTGACTGCCTGATACCTCTTTGTCGACCCAAGGAAAATGAATTGATGGTCTTAGTTCCAAAGATATAAGTTGCTACAGAACAGGAGTTCCCCTGTGAGGCACACCTTTACTGCCTGTCTCAGTGGTGATTTGGAAAAATGTGGGCATAAAGGCTTGACTGCCCATTTGCACTGACAGCTTGTCAGTGCAAGGGCTGGACCCTGAACAGGCTATGAAGTGGAGGTTGCTGTCTTGCTAGCCCAGATGTACCCACTGTGTGCTAAAAGGGAGTGGTGGTGGAGCAACTTGTGTTGGGTCTGCAAAGTGGAGAGATAGAGCCAGTCCTGGAAGGGGTAAGCAGCCAGAAACAGAACCACTGTGTGCCTGAAAATAGTAAATGAGGTGACGCACTTTCAATGGATTACAAGGAGCTGAGGAGACTTAGCTTTTGTTTTCTCAGCAGCTTAAATCCAGACCAAATGCACTGAATCAGAATCATAGAATATCCTGAGTAGGAAGGGGTCCATAAGGATCATCAAAATCCTATGCAGGGGAACCCCAGGAGTCACACCATGTGCCTGAGAGAATTGTCCAAATGCTTCTTGAACGTGCCAGGCTTGGTGCTATGACCATTTTCCTAGGGAGCCTGTTCCACTGCCCAGCCACCCTCTGGATGAAAAACTTTTTCCTGATATCCAATCTAACCCTCCCCTGACACAACTTCAGGCCAATCTATCAGGTTCTGTTACTGGTCACCAGAGAAGAGATCAGTGCCGGACCCTCTTGTGAGGGAAGCTGAAGGACTCTGTGCCCATGAGAGCATTCCCCATCCAAGGGTCCCCAAAGCTGCCGTACCACTGGCCATCCCTGGCTCTGGACATCCTGGACAGCCCAGGAGGAAAAAAGGGAATGTAAGATGCTATGTGGTGTATTTCCACTTCTTTCTGGGCACATCACTGGACAGAAGATTATGGAGCAGTCCTCACTTTTCTGGGAGCTCTGCTTTGTTCCTTCTTTGAGTTCTCTCATTTCACTGATTCTCTGACAGCCAATCTCTTCTTTCTTTTGTTTACTGCCCTTTGGTCTCATGATTTTCTCATCTCACCCTTCCCTTCTCTTACCAAAGAGGCTTTATCTGTGGAGTGAGAATTTTGTCTAGTCCCTCACAATGCAATTCAGCAGGGCAGGACCTGTTACCAGAGAGCAGGATTCTGATGAAGTGAGGCACAGCAGAAGCCAGTGCAGATGGTCTGTACTGCTACTGTACATCACACAGGGTTACAAGAGAGGTTCTGGGCTCTGGGTAGCTAAGAAGCTTTGGCAGAAGAGTGCAAACCCTGCTACTATGACTAATGTGGAAATGGCAAACGCTCTTGTGCTGCTGCAAAGTGACTCACAATATCATGGCACAACAGATTATGCTCTTTGTCCCCACTATATATTGTGACACACTGCCACGTTCAATAGCTCTGCAAACTGAAAGATGAAAGGGCAGGAATTAATACACAAAAAGGTCAAATCTCCAAAGGGGCTTAGACTAGTGGAAGGGGAAATACTTATTGCCTTGTTATTCACTCTGTGGCAAAAAGTGCACTGAGGCATTATGTACTGTCTGATCTTGGAGAAGGTGAGACCCTGGCTTGCAAAGGTTATGCCTGCAAGGAATGGTTTTCTAGTGCCACTGCATGGATCCATAGCCCGACCAGATAAACAGAGAAAGCTAATTCCTGCAGGGACAGGGGCTGTGATCAAAGCCCTGGTGAGTAGGGATGTTCAGAGTACTCTGGCCTTTGCCACAAATCCATGGATGGTTTGGTAGTCTGACTGAAATGATATCGTGTATGTCCCTTGTCCAGTCGAAGGGAATCTTGGAAAAAGAGCACAGGGGAAGACAGAAGAAAAAAGAGAGAAATTACAGACTAAATACAATTATGTAATATGGACCTGTTTTTATAAAGACTGAGGTATTCTAGAGTCCTTTGGATGCAGCATCAAAAATAATATGGCTGGTCAGAAAAGTGAACAATGTAGACAAACTGCACAATTAATGGAATTTATTAGTGTCTGAATCATATGGATGTCATGCCTCTAGAAATGTTCATTGTCCTGTTTTGCTATTTTCAGGCAACAAAGAACATTCTGCTACAGGCTGTAATGGTGTGAACCCACATTTGAGGATTTTTTGTGGAATATGAAAGAGTATCTGAGAGCAATATTCAAGATTTAAACAATATATGGCAAGTCATAATCATAGCAAGACTATGATTATGTACATAATACTGCAGCAGTGTTAGCCACTTTCAGAATGAGAGATACATCATAAAAGAAAGTTGTTTGGAAGATGCTGACTTTGGATGGGGACTGTCATGATCTTCCCTTCTCTATAGTGTTAGTGCAATTGCCTGCTCAGCTGTAATATTTTATTTCTACCCTTGCATTTAGAGACAGAGCCATGCAGAACCACAGGGCAGTAGGAGATGCAATAGAGGAGAGTGAGAAAAACCCCATAATGATGGAACAAGCTGCCCAGTGATGAAAATTTCTTTCTAACCCCAAGCAATTAGTGGCTGGCTTATATCATAAAGCATGAAGTTTTGTGTTCTATCTACATTTTTATCCAGTCTAATATGGCTGTGGATGTTCTCATTACCCATATAAATGTCCAATCCTTTTATTTTTTATGCTGCTAA
Organism: Dryoscopus gambensis; assembly: GCA_013389985.1. Lineage (NCBI taxonomy): Eukaryota > Metazoa > Chordata > Aves > Passeriformes > Malaconotidae > Dryoscopus > Dryoscopus gambensis. The sequence goes on from WEIT01005651.1 coordinate 61,303, forward strand.
GCTCCAGGACTGAATAAAGCCTGTGGCAAGCAGGAGAGGTTTGGAGAGTGCATAAATGCTCATGAGAAGGAACACAATTAGATGGAGCAAATGCATGATGTAAGCTACACAAACTTGCTTTCAGCATTTCAGGGACAGACAAAAGCATAATGAGTGGTGAGTGTTTGACCCGCCACTGTTCCCTTTACACCTCTGCCATAACTTAAGGTGTCACTATGTTATGGGGAAGCTGAGCAATGAGAAAGACAAATATATTGCTGAAGTTACCCTGAGATAAAGCCAAACTTTACACAGCTCAGACTGTTTGGATGTCAGCTTTACTGGCAGAAGGGAGTCTCTCTGCCTGCAGGGGAGAGGGGCAAGGATGACTGTCACCTTTCAGTGTGTCAGCCTGTTGGTGCTTGTGCAGGGACTTACTGCAAATTGCTGCCTGAGCAAGTCTCTCTGAAACTCAGAGAGAGTCAGATTAAGGCCACTGATTTTTGTAAAACCATGGATGAAATACCTAACTGAATGGCTTCTTTGATTATGGGGATAGCTGGGGATAGTAACAAAAGCTCAGGCCAAGATTCACCTCGAAATATCTTTTCTCTGATGCCCACAGTAATGGATCATCAAAATTAGCTAAAAGGATCTAAATAAACCAGGAAAAAGGGACAGACATACATAGATATGGTTGAATAAAGAGAGAGATGATTGACTGGCAAACAGGTAGATGCTGAAATAAATGGACAGAAGAACAGATGGCCATGTTTATATAACCTTAAAGACAGAATGCTTTCTCAGTGCTGTGGTTGAGCTCACTGGACATACTAAGGGCTCCCTGCAATCTTCTGATTCTTTCATAAGACTCCAAAGGTTCCCCAGCCCTTCAGCTACTAAAATACTTATATACATGCCTAATTTTGAGTACAGTAAGTCACTTGATTTTAATTCTGCTTAGAGCTGAACTCGAACTACATGTTTGCAAAGTGTTTGTTGGGAGGAGGATAATTATTTGTGAGCACTTAGGAAAGATTCTGGTATTTCTATGTTATGTGATATTTTTCCATGTAGCTTATTAAGTCCCCTATGATGATGAATCTTCTGAGTTTTCAAGACTGGCTAAGATTGAAAGAATTATTTTTTCGTAGAGTTTTTTTGGGCTTTTTGGCTGGAGCATCCAACTCAGTATTTGATTTCCTAACAAACTAGATCAATCTATCAGTTCCCCAGGGTAAAATACTCCTTTCCCAGCTGGTAATTAGGATCAATTAGTAACATTTACTTAAATTTTTGTTGCTATGATTGTTACCATTAGTATGTATACAGCAATGGTAAAAAATGTCTTTCTAGAGGAAGTGTATTGGAGGAGAGAGCTATCTCAAATCTTGAGGACACTGAAAAAATGTAGGTGCACATTAAGGAATGGTAAACTCCTGAGTTTGTGTTAATTACAGCTTTGGACTGTATGTGTATTTGTAAATACAGGTATAGGGGCAGGTATGTATCCTTTAACCTCCCTCATTCACCTCTGACTGCCAGTGCTTGCAAAATCACTTCTTTAGTACTGACATCTTCAAGCTAGGCACAGTGTGAATCCCAGCAGCAGTTCTCCTGGAGTATGCCACCAAAGGGTGACCCTGAGCCCATTCAGAGGCTGTATTGATGCAGCTTCACTCCTCAGGCCTGGTAAAGCAGCAGGATTTGTGTGCAGTGAGCATTCTGGAGATCAACACCTGCTCCCTGTGCACAGGAAGCTGTTTGGATCATCCTCCTAGAGCCATCTAGCCGCAGGAGAATTCCAGCAGGAGATACCAGTGCTGGGTGCAAACAGGCTTAGCACAGCTCCTTCAAGGCTACCCAGAATCAAGACCCTCAGGAGTACTGCGAGGGGATCCTCCAGCATGAACTGCTCAGGAGTTGGGTCAATTTTCAGCTGAAGCAAAACATGCTGGTTGTCCTGACTGTATCCATCAGACATGATATCCAGCAGATGACTGCTCAAATATTCAGTACACAGTTTTTCCACCTCCAACATGCCCTTGATGTTTATCATCCAGATTGAACCGTTTAACACTGTAGCTGCGTAAAACACAATACACCAATGCTATGATGAGCCCTGGTGGTGTGGGGTATAATCCTGCTGAGCCTGTGCTCTTGTCAGGCAAAGCCTGTGGGTGTGGACAGTGTCCCTAGGACTGAGGGAGAAGGCTGTGGGCACAGGTTTGGTCTGGCTTACCTGGATAAGGGTGAATGCCATTAGCAAAGACGGCTTCAGCGGCTGGCTGCCCATTAGCCTGCGGTGGGAGGCCGGTGAAACCATTCACCCCAATTGGAGATGGGATGCTAGGCACAGCTGGTGCAGTTATGCCAGGAGGCGTGCTTCCACCTGCAAATAGGGAGGACACAAGGGCAGAGCTGGTGAGTACTGCCAACAGCAACTTCGTGGAGAAAACTGCCAACACAACAGCTGTGACCGCCACCCGCAAAAAAACCAAGAAACGAAAAACTCCCAAGCTGTTGAGAAAATAGAGGGACTGCTTGCCACTGCGCCCCTGTTCAGAAAGCACTAAGAAAAGCTTGAAAAACCTCCAAAAACTGTCAGCTCCAGCTTTCTACAGCAGTTCCTATAAGATTTCATTTGGATCTCTGTGGGTGTACTGATTTCCAGGACTGCTCTGTCTGCACTCTCTCATGAATACACCTTTCATGTGCAAACTCATTCTGAACTTTCTCAGCACTAGGGATCCTTAAAAGACTTGTCAAGTTTATTTGTAGCCTAAAGGTAGCCAGTGATACATTTTTTTAATGTCACTGTTTGGCCCAAACTTGACTTCATACAGTTTTAACAGATATCTCCCAATGAATGGGGGCGAAATTTGTTCCTTTCATGGAATCATACTTCTTTCCCTCTTTCCACATGCATCCTAGGGGGACTGAAATGCTATTTCAGAAGAACAAATTAGTCTTTATGTTCTGAGTGGGATCTTGTCACCCACTGGTAGAGAATTCTCAAATTTCTGGGGAGAGAATTAAATCCCTCTGCTACCTCACTGTCTCCTCCTATGTATGTGTAAAATGACTGGACAGTCTGTTCTTCTTGCAGCATGTTCAGGATGATTTTAGGGACCAAAAATGAGTTTTCAATCAGCCTGAAATAATATTTTTTCTCTTGCTAGGTGTGCGTGGGAAGTTAAACAATCTTGTCTTCAACAACATCTTTCTGTGTCAGGGTATACTACTGATTGAAAGCACTATTTTTGCAGTAACCTCTCTTTTAAACCTATTGAAGATACTTTCTTCACCATAGCAGCATTCCATGAGGGGTTAGTCCAATAACACACTTTAACAACTGCTTAAATCTGTGTTGGTGCTTTAAGAAAGTCACTATGGATACATGAGATGTTTTAATATGTTCAGACTTGAGTAGCCCAAAAAAAAAAAAAAAGGCAGTATTTCAGCTCATTTCTTATACCCTGAGCAGACAAGCTTCTCCTTCCCCTTTCTTATTTAAACGGTGTTGGCCTTTAAAAATGTCCTCTGTGGAGGTACAGGGAGCCAGCAGTGGCAACTGAAGTCCAAAGGCAATGCTCTTAGCATATGCCATCAGCTTGCAAATCACAAAGGCTACTTAAAATTTCAGTTGCTTTTCTGGATCTCTCCTTTATTTGCATAGAAAATGTAAATAATTTTTTTTCTAAAATTACAGCAAGGGATTTGTGCTTGCTATTTTGTGCATGTCTAAGGAAGTTTAGGCATATTTATTGAAATTCTTTAATTTTCTTCTTATAAGGAACCCCCCTGGAGAGGTCAGATCTGTAGCTGGAGTAAAACTGGCATAATGCCACTGTGGAAAACAAATGGTGGTGGTGCATGCCAGTTGTGGATTTCATCCCTCGTTTGAGATCTCTTGCTGTAGCTATACCAGGTGCAGATTTACAACATGGAGAGAGAAAAGGAGGGAGGGAGGGAGGGAGGGAGAGGAGGAAGAAGGAAGGAAGCCTAAATAAAATTTCATTTCTAGCCCCTCTCTGCAGGTAACATGATAGCAGACCCACTGCCAGACCCACTTTTCACCCAGATTGTAGCAGCGACAAGAGAAATGTAAAACCTGAACCAAACTCTTAGAAATGTCAAATTAATTGCCTTACAATTATGGCCTGTTGTGTGAGATAAACCTGACTCTTGATGGAAGACTGTTAAAATGTCACCCCAAGACAACAGCAAACAGCATTAAAGTTTTCTTGGTCTGAATTACCCACAAGGAGTGTTTCCTGCACTCCACTGACTGCAGTTCAAATGAGACATCTAAGTTTTGTATGGTTAAAGCCAGGTGAGATGGATACTGTCTCTCATCTGTTAGATTTGCCTGGATCCAAAACTCTGAGCTCCTAGTTCCCATGGGAATGAATGAACTTATGGTCATATTCCCAGGAATCCACTCTCCTGGATGTGGGATGTGCAGGAAACCAGCTGCATTAGGAGGCCTGAACATACCAGCATGGAGGCATTGTGCTGAGCCAGTAGCTCCAAAGCCTCTAGGACTTCTGGGTTACCAGAATCTTTTTTTCTAGCACGATTTTTCTTTTGCTTCAGAAAGATCAAAACACTTCCTTTTTGTATTTTTTTTTCCGTGTTCCAAATACCTTTTCTAGTGCCTGTTGGTTTTTTTTTTTTGTGAGAACTTTGAAATATTTCATTTTCCTTCCAAGGCAGAACAAAGATATACTTCAATGACTAGAAATCCTGCTATGAAGCAGAATGATCAGTTTCCATTTGGCTTTCTGAATGCTAACAAAAGCCAGCAGGAGAATTAATGTTAGGCTTCAGATATCTCCTGGCTACTCAGGAATCACTGCTAGTGTTGTAGGCTTGCTTGCTCAGACATTATGTGAAACATTTTCTATGCATCTTATCACATGCCTTGTGAGTGCTGTAGTAATACAAGGAGTAATTTCAAAGTCTAAACATTTCTCCTAAGGAATAATTGTCAATGGACATCTCCACAACCCACCACAGAGGTTTTTCGTGAAGGAAGCTACTCATTCAAGGTAAATCTGCAATAATGCCAAAGTGAATAGGCTCTGTGATTGAAAATATGTCATTAGGAGAGTGCAAAATTGGCCGCCGTGAAAGACATCAAGGGATCATCTAAACCAGCATCTTATTTTCAATAATGACCAGTCATGGGTGATCTGGAAAGCATGTAAAAAACATGAGTTTCCTCTCCTGTATTCTGACAGTGAGAGTTTAACAGTTCCCTCATGCTGTCAAACACTGGAATAGGCTGCCCAGGGAAGTAGTGGAGTTGTCATCCCCGAAGGTATTTTAAAGGAACATGGATGTGGCATTGAAGGATATGGTTTAGTGGTGGGCTTGGCAGTGCTGTGTTAATGGTTACACTTGATGATCTTAAAGGTCTTTTACAACCGAAATTGTTTCATGATTTTGTGAAGCTGAAAGAGGAAAAGTTTGCACCAAAAAAGAGCTGGGATATTTTTCATGGCTGGATGTCATGGTAGGCACAGAATCTGACTGTTGTACAGGTGTTTTCGCGCCCATGACACAGAACCTGTCATTTTCAAGAATATACTTATGTATAAGTGCTTGTGCTCTTTTGTGGTGGGTCCATTGCAAACCACTGCCTGGATTCAGCTTTCCGGGCCCTGACAAATATTTGAATTCCAGGCAGCCTTTGTTTGATGTTCTCTCTGCTCCCACCAACACAAAACAAATCTAGCTAATGCAAATATGATAATCTTGCCAGAAGCGGGTTTAAAGGGTGCACATATAATTAAGCCACTTTTTTATTTGGATTTGCAGTAGCTCCATTGACTTTTTGTTTATACATTTATCATTGTGTAAACATATATTTTGAAATGTGCAGTATAAGATTTTTGAGTCAAGTGCTTTTCCTTGGGTCTTCGTAAAGACTTGCGGAAGGAGATCTGTCTTTCTTACTCTCTCTTCCCCCAGTCCCTCGTGATATTCTATTACAAATGGTCCTTTCAAGATGTACCTTTGAGTCCTCTGCATCCCTACCAGACTCTAGTATATTGCAAAGCTTTCCAAATCCTCACTTCTTTCAAGGTTTGGCCCCACTTTTCCTGCTTCCCTACTTGCCTGCTGTATGGCCATATGTCCACCCAGGACTACCAGAGCTGGTGATTCCTTGACCTGTTCCTGCCCAAATGGTAATCCTGTGCTTCAAGCCGCAAGAAAGACAGTCCTGTTTCAGTCTCAGCTTACTTCTCTGCCTGCTGAACCATATACTGCAAGTCCTAGAATGGGCTTCTCACAGCCTAACCAGATCCTGGCAGCCCTTCACTGGCTACCTGTCTCTGTTCCAGCAGCCAGAAACCCCCTCACCAAACACCCTCATTCCACCAGATGTCTTCCTTGAGTACCTCCTGTCCTATTTCACAACAGGGGGAAAGGCTTATATGTCCCAAAGACAAAATTCATCTTGTTAATCATATTGCATCTCACTAGAAACCCTGTTTTGTTTATCTTTGGGCCAGCCTGGCTATGACAGCACCAGCACTGACCCCTTGGACACATATATACACCTATAAACCAGTGTAGGTCACTGTGGGATGTTTTGTGATGTTTGGAGGCTTCTCAGAGCTAAAGAGAAGTTGTGTATGGGATTAGACTGAGAAGGAAGTGTCATAGAATCACAGAATAGTTAAGGTCCTAAAAGACCTCTAAAATCATCAAATCCAACCATTGATCCACCACTGCCAAGCCCACCATTAAGCCATGTCCCTAAGTCCCACATCTACATGCCTTTTAAATAACTCCAGGGACGGATGCTAGTTCACTGCCCTGGGCAGTCTGTTAAAATGTCACACCCCTTTTGGGAAAGAAACTCTTTCTAATATCCAATCCAAACCTCCCCTGGTGCCACTTGAGACCCTTTCCTCTGGTCCTGTTACTTGTTGCCTGGGAGGAGAGACTGATCCTTATCTGGCTATAGAGAGCTAACAACTCCTGCCAAGCGTCCTGTGGCATGTGGCCAGACTTCCCTGCCCTTTGCCTTCTCCAGCCCGCTGTCCCCTTACCTGAGGTTGGTGTCATGGGGGCGGCTGCCAGGCCGTTCATGTTCAGAGCCGCCATCTGCTGCATCTGGGCCGCAGCAAAGGCTGCCATGGGGTTCAGGTATCCGCCCTGCGCCACCGACGCCATGATCGCCGCTTGCTGCTGCATCAGCTGGAACAAAGAGAGCAGGGAAAAAATATCACGCGGTCACTGGCGGGGCAGCCTGAGGCACGGGCACCAGGAGGGCACCCGGTGAGGGTGGGATGCATCCCAGTGTTTTGGGGTGTCAGCACACCACGCCTGTGGCACCCACCAGGCTTGGCCATTCTTCTTGCTACAGGGGCTGGAGGCAAAGGGCATCTTTGCAACTTGGGGTCTTTATGGTCCCCACCCCACCATGTGCTCCCTAGTGTGGAGGTCCCCTGTGACCTGGACTCAGCCCACCATTTCCTTGGTACTTCTCTAATCAGAAGGGCAAAGAAAAGGCTTTATGAAGACAAAAGATGATATACCTGAGCAGAGTGGTTTCGTGGCTTACATCGCTTATATCAAAATTCTGGAAAAGCCTGGGGGTTACTGATAGGAGAGCAGTGTATGAAGGAAAAGGGGATTCCTTTTCCAAAGCAGAAAGTTTGACTAGTTCTCTGGGGATAGCCTGATTTTTTTTCATCCATCAGTGACAAAGATCACTTTTTCTTGGGCTGCTAGGAGGCTTCTGCTGGGTACTGAGCAAAACCACTACCAACCCTTCTAACCTGATTATAGAACCTCTTTCCAACACCACCAAGCAGGGACACCCATAAGTACTGTACAAGAGAAGGGAGCTTCCCTGCTTTAGCAAGATTAATACTGTCCAAAGGGAAAACCCCTTCCCTGTTGTTTTGATCTGGGTTGATTTTCTCAATTAATTATTTTCTAGAAAGTGGTCAAAATGCTGCTTCTTTCAGGGCACCTACAAAAGTCAGAAATAAGGAACCCAGGCTTCATTTTCAGGCAACTGGGGCTAAAAAAATTTTGGAGCAGAAGGCTGGTGAATGGCTATGAGTCCTGGAAATGCTTCTTTCATTAAAACCAGACTTTGTTATCATTATGTTCTACTCAAAACCTAGCACACAGCTGGTGCAGTTCATGTGTACGGTATGGCCGCAGAGAGATTTTAAAATGGTCCTGGTGTGAAAGATAATACAGTTTGGTTGAAGCTGCCTCTTGTCTCCTTCCCTGGAGCTGTACAAAGAGCCAGACAGGGTGGGTATGTCTGAGTATCCAACCCTCAGTAGTGACCAGTGCTGGATGCTTAGAGAAGGTGTAGGGGAAAGAAGATGTGCAGAAAGTGAAACCTCACTCTGTATTATCCCCAGCCTCTGGTAATTTGTGACTTGATGATAATAGTGGAGAAGAGAAATGTTTTTCTGTGGTGATTTTAGAAGTGAGTCATGTCTTTGCTGTTTCCAGAACTGGAGTAACTCTATTTTGCTTCTCTCTGTAATTTCACTCTCTGTCCCATCAGGAATCACCCTCTGATGCTGTTCTTTAAGCACACGGGACATGCTTCTCAGAATTAAACAAATCTCAGAAGTCATAGCAAGGAACAGACTGTTCCCTTCTGTTCGCTTTAATATTGAAATATCAGCTAAATTAGCTGTTCATACACATACACACGGAAACAAACCCTTGAAATCACTGTACCCATTCAAATGCTGAAACTTTCCCTGTCACCATCCATAAACAGTCCAAAGTAAAGGGTGCTCTGACAATGACCTGCTGAATAACCATGCACAAGTTATGGAAACTTGCCTTGATTTCTCCAGCTATAAAATATAACACAGGATACCTGACTCCACACATCGTCAGATCTACAGGTGAAATGCGTTGTAGTGGATGTGAGTATTATTGTTTTTTGAAGCCTAATGCAGGCTGGTGGCAAAGTTGTGGCTTTCCCTCTGATTGTTAATTACCCTTTTTTTTAAAATTATACTTTGCATAAGGTACTTTTACATTTTAATTAGTGATATTTTGCTCTTTGCAATTACTGATGGAGTGATTAGACAGTCTTTCCTATTATACACTATGTTGATTCTCCATTAGGAAGTACATTTGTTCCTAGGCATCATTTGAGTTTATTCTCCAGAGGAGGTACTGAGCAGGCAATATTAGAAAGTATGCCAAGGAAGTGAGGGAGGAAGGGGAATCCGTCCATCTTTTAACACTGGATTGACTCCAACACTAGGTGTGCTGACTCACATCTCACTTTCTGTTCTGGGTATTTTTACCTGGGTGATGCCTAAAATTTTTTTTTTTTTAAATATATTTTTCATATATTTGTAGCTTTGTAGATTTTTAATACATAGTTTTATAGCCTCTAGCACCTCCTTACCCTTTTTCACACTTTAGAACAGTAGCTATGTCACATTCTTGAAATTCTGTTTGGTCTTATTTTCAAGAATTTCTAACAAGGACACGGTGTTTTGCACTAGAACTTAAGAGACATAACAAGAAACAGGGCAAAGAAGCCCCTGGAGCAACTCCAAGGGGCTGACCCAAGGATGGGTAGCTGGGGAAACTTGTCTCTTACTGGATGTACCTGCTAGATACACTAATTAATCAACCTTATAAAAATTGTAGAAATCCTGTATCACGTGTGTACATGCCCATATTTGTGCACCTGAAAGCTTTCACTTAAGAGCTGCTTTTTATCTTGCCACTTTAACATTGTTTGGAAAAGTTTTTGTCTTTTGATACTAGGCAACATGGGGACAGATGAGGATGTAGCTGGCTTGTTGCAGAAATGATAGCCAAGATATGTGACTACAGAATCTCTGGAGACCAAAGAAACATCTCTCTGAGATGTTTGATGCAGTTTCAAGGGCTGGGGACAGTTCCAGTCTGGCCCTTGATGACTTTTCCCAGTGCTTCTCCAAAGACGACCAGACCTGCGTGCATAATCCCACCTCAAAACAGAGAGTGATGTATGGCTGTTCGTTTGTGTGCCATGGTCAGTCCTGCTGGCAGGTATCAACCTGATACTGGAGACAGACACCTTCCAGGGCAGGCAGGGGACTATATTTTTGGCATTTCCCATTGTCAGAATCAGTGAAATAAATACAAATGGAGTTTCCCAAGAGCTGGTCACTTATTATGGCTGATGTGATAACAGACAGAGAAATCTAGGTCAAGATTCATCTTTCTGTACCCAAATGCCTTTGGGTAGACAAAATGCAGCTTTGTTTCTCCCTGTTGTCTCTATGTGGAGCCTCAGGTGATTGGTTCAGCTGCACCTACCAATAGTCAGAGGAAATATTTCCCACCCCTTACCTGGCCCTCAGGAGGTATTTTTGGATCTTGGTTCACATCCATTTAAAAGAAAGATGTTTATCTTATTTTTCATGTTTCACCCATGTTTCTGCTTCTCAGAAACAGGGCTCTATCCAAAAACTTGCTGCATTGTCAATGGTAGTGCAACTGATTGTACTGCTCCAAAGACAACCTCCACTTTGCACTCAGCAGAGCTGGGCAGTCAGTTGTGACATTAATTATGGCTTATGCAACTTCTCCTGTTTATGGATGTCTCCGAGCTGCTCAGAGTTAGCAGTGGCAGGTGCTCCTCCTGGACTGGAAATCAGGCAGCCTTAGTGTGTCACTTCCTGTGCCTTTGGAGGGATTATAAATTTGCACTGGAAGGTGCGTGATTGCAGAATATGCCTTAGCTACATGCATGTTCCTTTTTGTAATGTCATTCATGCCCTTCCTGCCCTGGTCTTCAGAAAGAAGAAGGTGTTTTCTGTCTCCTTGTGAGAAGAACTAGATGATCCTGATCTACCAATCTGTGCTGAAGGTGCAGGGTCCACAGATTTCAGTGGAACAATCATTTAAAACTGGCCATACTCCTGCAGAGACTGAATTAGGACCTCGAGGAGAAAAGAGGTTAAATTTAGCTTAGGGTTAAAAAGTCAGTGCAGTAAAACTAAGATCCTCACCTGTGATTTGGGAAACTAGATCAGGTGCTTCTGCTACAACAGGAGGAGAACAGTCACCCAGTTTCTTTTATCTCAGTGCCCTGTGGATGTACTCTCCAAGTTGTCCTAGAGACCTTGGGAATCCCTCTGGCATGTTGAAATGAGCCCTTCACAACATGACCCAGAGGACACAGACCTCTCTTCAGAGCTAGTCCACAGGGTAGAAGTGAGATTGCCTGGAACTGGAAGGAGTAGAGCATTCCACACCTGAACACAGCGGTGTACCCCAGCTAATGGCTTTGCTTCCTCGGCTGGAGAGGTGACCTCAACCAAGTCCCAGGAATGTCTGGACATTTCAACCCTTGACAACCCTCCTGCCACACTTCTGAGGTCACAGATCTCATTCATGACCTTCCCACTCTGGTGGGGGTTGCTCAGGGGCAAAGTGTAAGGGGAAAGAAGAGGGGGCTCATACCGAGCCCAGTGGCTGCTGGTCAGAGCTTGGCTGAGTGGAACAGCACCACGAGGGTGGGAGGATGGGATCTCAGTCACCTTGACAGAAGCCGACAGCATCAGGCCTACCTCCTTTCCCCCAGGCTCTAGGGAAATTTACAGAAAGAGAACAAGTCCTGTAAGGGTCACCAGTCTTCCTTCTAAAACCTCCAAGGCATTCCCAGTGAAAGTCATCCCACTCCTTCCCAAGCTCCCCCTGAAGACAAATGTCCCATCCACTCTCCTTTCACTTTGAAAGAGCCCCAGTGTATGGTCCCAGTTAATAAAGCTGTAGAAAGTGAGGCAGTGACCCCACCAGAGGCAAATCAATAGCAGCAGGGCCCCTGGGTATTGTGTACTTTAAAATATGCCATTTGAAATGCAGATTTTCCCTGCCTGGGCTGGGGCTACAGAGCACTAATCAGGAAGGCAGCAGCCTTATTATCTCAGACTGATCCAAGGGGACTGAGAGGAGCTTTTCCCTCCCTTAGCTGAAAGGACATATTTCCTTTTGCTTCTCTTACTTCCTTGGCATGACCTTTGCCTCAGCATTTAGAGCTTTTTCCTATCCATTTTAAAGATTCATTTCTTCTTTCCTGCTATCTTTTCTGTTGCTCAAATATTTATCTTCTGAGGAGACCAGGAGGTGCTACCAGACTGGTTCCTGCCCTTGGACACCATCCCAAGAGATAAGAGCCTACAGTCATCATCCCAATGCTCGGAACAGGTGCAGAGGCACTGGAAGAGCCATCCAAAGCATGGGAAGGGGTGGCAGTGTTGGCTGATCATGAGACACGTGTAAGGATTTGTCTCACACACCTTGTTCCCACTTCAAGTTGCAATGGTACTCAAGGGCAGGAAATACTGTCCTTTTCTTACAGGAGGAACAATTGTATGGAGAGATGAAGGAACTTTCTCAGAGCAAAAAAAATCCTGCCAGAAACAGGACAAGCATGCACAGTCTGCCTTCCCCATCCCCCAAAAGAAATGTGTGCGAAACTGAAGAAGGGGAAGAGGAGAAAAGGGGATTATTTCTGATGAGCTCTTTCTGAAATAGCATGATCATTGCCCTTCAGTCTTACTCTGAACGATGTGATGACCTTCTCCTTTTTTTCCAGTGTTATTTTCTATCTTTGTCTCTGAACCATAGGATGTTTTGTTTGACTTTTCACATTTGTCATTCAGTAATAATAATAAATAATGATAAAAAAATAATAATGATAATAATAGTAAAAGTAATAACAGCATCCCACACTTTCCAGCCTTAATGATCTATACAAAGACTTAGCTAATGAATCCTCATGGCATCCCTGTGATAGAAAGAGGCAAGTAATGTAATCAATCAAGCAGTAATACGACTCATATTTGGTAAAATCGTGTAGTTGACAAATTCATGTCTGCTATCCCTAACTGGCCGTTGGGAGTAAAAACTAAAAATACTTTCCAAGACTTGAAACAAACAGAAGATAATTGGTAGAAAAATCAGAATTGTCCTTCATACGTCTTATGTTTTCTTGGAAATAGAAATTTCTGCTTTGAAAATAAAATTGAAATATAATTAAGATTTTAAAAAAGCCTAAACAAATATGCAACAACTGGATTCATGTGTCTTAGTGTCTTTCCAAAGTCTGACACACAATAGCTTGGGCTCCTAGCTTTCTGAGAGCTGTGAAAACGCCCCCAAAAGACCTAAAAAAATTGTATGTAGAGCCCAAATCTGAGGGTTCATTATTTCTGAATTATCAGGGAGCTGGTGGTCAGGAATACAGTATTAGCCCTGCTACAAAGTATTATGGCCTCAAAATAGCTTCCTCTTCTGGAACAGATCAGTGCAAATAATTTGCATAACAGGTAGTGTTTACCAAATATACTGTCCCATTTTGGTAATTTAAATGTAATAACTATTATATCCAGAAGGTAGCCTATAGTCAGTAATTTTTGCCTGATTTCATAGGGCTAGCTGATTTTTTTTTAAGTATCTCTCCAAAATAATTTCACAGTACAAATTGAAAAAATGTTGGAAAAAAGCAATTCTGCCTGTCAGCACTACCTCAGATCATTTAGCAGAAATATCCTTTCACCTCCACTGGGGCTGGACAGGGAGGCAGAATGGGGCACCCAGGGTTTTGTGGTCAGCATGGTAGTCACTGCTGCCCTAACTTCCGAAGGAGATCACTTAAGATGATGTCTGAGAGCTCTGCTGTGCTGGACATTCCCAGATTTGTTGCAGTTATTGTCTGCAGTTCGGGAGCAGCAGCCATTTGTACTTTTTCAGAGTGAGGAGAGTTGGGATTTACTGAGAAAGGACTTGTTCCAGGCCAGAGAAGAAATGTTAGCATTGCCTGTGTTGTCTCTGTCCCAGCCTGTCTGTTTTTACACACTCCCTCTATGCCTACCCCCTGCTGCAGGATGCAATCAGTCCCATGGCTGGAGCTTGGCCAGAAGACCGTGGCTAACATTCCCACCCCATTTTTTATGCAAACTTGATTTATGGCTTTGATCTTACCTTAAATAATTTAAAAATTAAATAATTTATACTGTATCTGTCACTTTCCAAGGCTCCTTCCTTTGTTCTTGCTTTGCTCTTCTGCATTTTCCCATCTCCCTAACCCTTTTTTGATCTGCATACATTTCCCTTCTGCATGGTGAGGCATTGCTGACACGAGACAGGGACTAAATGCTCCTTGCCCCTTTCTTCACAGAAGACCTGCAGGAACTGTAGCTTATTTGTGCCAGGACTATACTACCACCATTCACAGGCTGTTTTGGTTTTCACTGCCTGTGACTTTGGGCTTGGCCACCCCAAGAAGGTGTGCTGTGCTGCTCTGAGGTGGAGAGTGTGCCTGCAGGTTCTCCCTAGACTGGCAGCAAATCAAAGGCAGTGCTGGGTAGCATCACTCTCCTTCTCTACAGGCTGAGTCTCAATCTATACCTCAGCCTGGCCTTAGACTGCAGACACAGCTGTCAGTACCCAGCTGATGTAGATCCACAGGAACCTGACAACAAAAAGGGCTGGTGCCCTGTACGCGTATAAAATAAAATAAATAATTGCTCCATAAAAGGTGAAGTTAAATGAATATGGGAAGATATTGCTGAAGAGAAAAAACCTAAAACAATCAAAAAATCCACCTTGAAACAAATTAGAGTAGGGGCTCTGGGAGCTTTAAGAAACCATAAAATCTGACTTGCCTTGAGCTGCATACAAAAGAGGTGAGGTAGGTCTGATGTGACTTTCTGTGTCACTGAAACAGCACACAGAGTTGGTGCCAAGCTTTGTCTGGTCTGCTTGAATGTGGCACATGAGGAGGGGGTAGAAAACCACACACAGTGGAGAACTCCCTTTGCTTCCTCATTTTTTTACCTCTGTGTCTGAGGCCAGATGGCTGCTGAGCCCCAGGACCAGTTGCTTGGCTGATATGAGACCGTTGCTGCTATCAAGATTAAAGTTGTTTAAGTTGAGGCTGAGGGGGGCTGGCAATGTGCAGCAGCAGGGAGTGCTGTGGCACGGCCATTTGCTGACCTGTAAGAGAGGTAACTTGGAGAGGAGCTGGGGCCCAGATCTGTCCTGATGGCAACACTAAAGGTTATCTGCCAAATTTTGATGGACTGAAACCCTTGTCGCCTCTCCTCAGTGGTGCTGCGGGGTTGGCAAACCCATGGCTGCCCACCACTCTATCAAACAGCCACTCTGGGGATTTCTGCTGCACTGGCCACCTTGGTACATTGAGACATTTTTGGGAGCTAATCCAGTCACAGTGATGTGCAAGATGCTTCTCTGGGGGAAATTCAGCAAGAAACTGCAACGACAGGGTCTTGAGCAACCTCCTTCATGGGACAGACCATTAGAAACTGTGGAAAAACCACTGTCATGGGATTGCTTGGGAATTCTTATATAGAGACATCAGTCAGGTTTGGACTGCTGGGGGATAGCTGGGAGGACAGGCTACAAGTACAAATCAGAGAGCCTGATGTCTCGTGCCTGTGCTGGCCTTACTATTAAGCACCGAGGCAGTCCTTACACTTATGTTACTGCCACACCTCTCTGAGAAAGCTCATGGAGAGACAGTACAAGACAGAGCTGTGTCCCTGAGGGAGAAGAGAAAATAAATAAATCTGATCATCAGGTTTATTTGTCCATGGGGAAATGAGGTCAGGGGGTCAAACAATTCAACCAATGTCACAAGATTTGCTGGTGGCATTGGCATCACCCATCATGACAGTCCTGCTCTTGATATTTCACCTTCCCTCCTCTTGACTTGCCTTAGCTCTTCGACTTCAGGCTGAATAAAACTGCTGTCTTCCTTTCCCTCTCCCCTATCGATTCCTCCATCTCCTGCTGGCATTTGCGAGGTGCCAATCACCCTGATATCTGAGAGCCAGCAGTCCAAGGTGGATTAATCGGGACCGAGGGAACGTCACAGAGGCTCAACGCTCCCTTCCTTCCCTTTTATGTGCGACTGTGAGATGGAGCAGATAGGGAGGCTGATTGAGAGACAGCATCTGAGCACGCTCTGGGTGTACAGGCGCCACACAGAAATGTGATCCCATCATTTAGACAGCTCTGAAGTCCCCAGGGTAATTGGTGTCACCAGCTTGTCATATCCAATGGGTCAAGATCTAAGACTTATTCTTTCCCCCTTATTAGCATATTTATCAGAAAAATAGAAAAAGAGTATGGGTCCAATTCTGCTTTCACAGAAATCAACAGGAAAAATATCCATTTGTTTCAAGTGGATGGAAGAAGACCAGAAATTCCTTTTACTCTTCCTTCTGCCCTAATTCCTCACCTACCCTCATAATGCACCTGTATTATCTGGTGTGAAACAGAGGAAACTTTTGTGATGTAAAGGTGCAGCCTGCATCCTCTTATATCAGTATAAGACCTTATCTGGAAATTAGAAGAGTTACTCTAGATTAAAAATAATGCAAGAAGAGTTTTTGGACCACAACATCAGGGCAGTGGTGTCTTTAACATCTCTCCAGCTGCCTGACCAATGTCTGTAGAGTAACAATGTCTGTAGAAGCCACTTCTCCTGCCTGAAAATCTCAGCAAATGTTTGTCCGTAGGTTGCCTCCTGTTAATTTCTCTGGTGCATGGGGGCAAATGTTCTACATCCCTCTGAGAGGCTGCTGGTCATTAACCTGGGCTCATTTGGGATTTACTGTCTCTTTTCCTCTTCCTGCAGCCTTCCCTGGCCAGGGGGAATGTTGAACACAGCCAGGCTGAGGATGGAACATCTCTTCTATAATGTGAGCATGGAAGCAGAGGACAAAGGAAGAGACAGAGACTGACTTTGACTAGGAATAAAAATGAAGATAGCAAAATGGAAGTAAAAATAGAATTTTTCTAGAGGAGAGAGAACAAAAACTCCAGAATAACACCAAGGGGTGCAGCTGGAAGGAGAGCAGGAACTTCTACAGAGCTCTACAGCACATCCTCACAACTCTGTGTGGCTCACACAAGGGGTAGGCTGGGTTGTACCAAGTGTTCAGTGAGGCACAGGACCATCAGAGAAGAACAGAAATTTCCAGACCTTTAAATTAAAAAAAGAACGTGGGGCTGTGATGGGAAATACACAGTGCCAACATGTGAGAAAGAAACAGTCAGGGAAGAAAGTAAAACCTTGTGGCCAATGCACTGGAAGGAGTATTGGCACACCAGAGGGTGATTCCTGAGCTGGCCCTGGGTCTCCCATTCAGGAAGATGCTAATCTGGAAAGTGTGCTCAACAGTATTTCCCTCCTGTGCACAAATCGTGCAGAATACTAGAGGGCCATGTTTTACCATCAAATAGATGAAGCACCTGTATACACTGTCACTGCCTGAAAATCTGCTCCAGACAAGGCAGCCAAAGTCACTGGGCAGCATTCTGCCTGCCTGCTGCAGACATCACCTCCACCTTCCTCCAAATTATCTGGCAGTGAATCCTAGTTACCTGACCCTGATCTTGTCTTGCAGATCCTTGTTAGCTGTAGCCTAAGGAAAACAAGTAATGCTAGAGGTATCAATTTCAGAGGAACATCAACAGCCCAGATCCCTGTATAGTCACATCTTCTCAGGGTCCAGATTTGGTATGTGCAGAGGATACCTGAAGCTAGCACAACAGGATTGTTTCCCAGTGTGCTTCAATCACACTGTTTGGGGCAGCAGGACTGTGTGTGGCCATATGTCTGTGTGTACATTTTATTACTGTCTATCACGCTTTGCGAACCTAAAAGCATTTCTCTCAACAGCTGCTGTTTTATCCTGTAGTCACTCCAAAGGTACTCGCAACGATGCAAGGTGCACCAGGGGCATGGTGACGTGGGGCAGGGAACTGGGATAAACTGAGCAGGTTTGCTCTATCCAAATCCTCAAAGGGTCGTTGTGCTTTTATTTGACAGCAATGGCTTAGCCCCCATAAGGAAGTGTTTTGCATGGGTCCATACACGACCACAAGTTACTGCTATGGCACCTTTGAGACCTCTTAGAGATTCCCAGAGTCTGCCATGGATGTCATGACTAAATTTTGCTCCTGTCATGTAACCAGTTTAACAGATAAGCCACCGCTTCCTCTTCTGCTCAGGTTTTTTGTCCACTTCCATGTGTTTTTGTGCATTTCTAGGTGATACTGCCCCTCCCATGAACACGCAGAGAGGCGGTGTCTATACTTACTGCCTGTGCATAGGCGCCATAAGCTCCGAACTGGATGGCCATGGGGTTGAACATGCCCATTTGTCCTGCCATTTGCTGCATGCGCCTCATTGTACGCTCCTTGTCCGTGTCCGCAAACTTCACCACCAGGCTTGAAGAGGCTCCCTGCAGCATAGGAGACAAAAGGAGACACACAGGGAATGAGCCTGGTGCACACCAGCTCATCAATCCGTACATCTAACACAGGTTTAGTAGAATGGAATCCAGGTGCTCATTTTTTCCATGCAACCTACCAGGTTGTTTGACCCTTGTAAGAGGGTGAGAGCACTGATTTTGACCCTTGTAAGAGAGTGAGAGCATCAGGAAGTAAAGGACCCTGGAGGGTGAATGCCAGCAGCCTGGTTCCTAGTTTCCTCCAAAATTCAAGCTTCTAGGCTGTCATTTACATTTTCTCTGCAAAAGTTGTTGCCTTATTCTTCTTGCGCTTTCAACCTTCAAGCTCAGGATGTTGTCCTCATTAGAGGACAAAGGTCTGGGCATAGTGCAGCAAAACATAGGAGGCTTTGCTGAATGAATGTGGTAGGATTTGCGGACTGATTTGTTTTGGTGGAATGTGTGAGGTCTCTGCATTCCAGACCCCTGAACTGGATCACCCTTTCAGAATGCTGTGTCTTGTAAACCCCCCAAGTCCAGTGAGAAATCCCTGCCCAGCCCTGGAGATAGGAGTCAGTATGCTGGGCAGGGTGTACGTGTCATCACGAAATAGCATGGTTTCAGCACTGCTAAATTAAGGCAGCAAAAATAGTACCACATGGACCTGAGCTTCCTCCCCATGAACGGTAGGAAATAGAGGCTACACATTTCCAGGAAAGGTTTACAATATTAGGATTATGTCTGCAGTCAACACCAGTGCAGAACTATGGATGATCATCAGACATGCCTGCAGAAATCTGTGAAAAAGGTAGTGCTTTTGGGAATGAAAGAGATCACTCTCTTTCCCAAAATAAGATGAAAGGTCAGTAGCTGCAATCCTTATATTTCTGAAAGGAGGCAGAGGAAGGCAGGGAAGAGGTAGATCTACTTAGGAAAGAAGGCACTGGTATTTTTTGGTCTGTCTCCAAGGAAGTCCTAACTTCATGGACTGCTTGATTCCCCACAGGATGGCCTACCCAGGAAGAGAGGAGGTGTAGGGGAGGGACAATCTGGCTGCAGGCCTGGCAGCAGTAGACAGCTGCCTCGGGAGCTGGGCTGCCAACCCAGCCTGGGGAGATGGGCAGGTGAGCTGTCAGGAGACTGACAAGGAGCAGCTGAAACCATTGTGCTCCCATGGCTTCTGTTTTGATAAACTGGTATTCAGTGGTGGGAGTACAATCAGTGGCGAAATCACCAGCTCAGCCTCTCGCTGTGGCAGTACAGGAAGACCAGCTCCATGCCAGAGGAACTGGACTGTTGCAGGACCCTTGTTTTTCTATCAGAGGTGGAATTTTCTGGGATTGCACAAGAAGAATTTTATTAACTGGCTTACACACATCCCTGCGTATCTGTAACCAGAAAAAATAGTCTTGGGGAAAGCAGAATTGCTCTGCTACAAATTGGGAAGAGTGTAGTAAACCACAGCTATAGACGTACATATATATATGTCTAATCTATACATATTCTATAACCTCTTCAGATCCTCAGTTATGAATAAAGACTTGAGGAATTAACCTGCTAAAAAAAGATCCCAACAATCTAACACCACACAGTGAGTGATGTTCCCTTGGATTAGCAGCCTGTTCTAGGAGAAAGTGATTTTCATTGGCAAAGAATCTTTTTTTTTGACCTGTTAGTCTCTCTCTAATAAATCTATAACCCGCTCACACAATGTGGTGAAGAGCAAGGGTTTGAAAGAAGTGCTTCAGGAAAACAAAGGGATGCAGAGATGAATGCTCCATTCAAAGATGGAGAACAATATTCAGCAGTTATATTATAAAACCAAAACAGAAGGGGGAGCGGAGGAGAGGAGAGAAAAAAAAAAAACAACTGTAGCCAAAATTCCCCTGCATTTCTGTTGAAGGCTGGGTGACTTTTAATTTTTCTTTAGATCACATGATGCAGATATTGATCCTTTCCCAAATCACACTCTTAATTGCAGCTCATCGACAAATGAATATTTTAATGCATACATTTCCTGCTAATTATCACCTGGACCAGTTCTTAATTAGATTTCAACACTCATTTAATTAACCCTGATCCAAGAGACTGTTTGGTAACTTGAATCTAATGATTTAAACCTATTTGCAGCTGTATTGGAGGGAGGCACTGGTCCACAGCAGATTGTGCTGTTCAGTGCTGCTGCTGTGATTTGCAGAGCAAGGGCTGCATCATGATGGGCACAATGCAGGATGGAGGATTTTGAAACTGAGTAAGGTGAGTGCGTATTCATCTCTGCAAAACGGGTTTTGAAGATGTGACCTGCTCTTGTTAGCAAAACAGAGAAGTGTAAATAAGTTGGTGTCTTCTTCCTTCTCCTTTTCCTTCGATCTCTATTTGCCCTGGAAGTCTTAGGGCCAGAGGACTGCCTCAGGCAGTTGCTGATGCCTCACACTGTTGAAAACCAAGCTATTATTGTAGATGGCATCATGAAAACATGGGTAACTTCCACATGAAGGGCTTGCCCCTGGAGTGTTCCTGCCTTCTGATGTGAGTCATAGTGACTGCATAGCAGCTGTTTGACCCAATGGGATCTCATATTGCCTCCTAAGAGATGTTTTTCTGGGTTGCCTGTCGCAGCAGGACTTCAGGCCTCTTTGAACACCACTATCATACACAGGGCAGAAAGGCCATGGGCAAATAGATGCAAGCTGGAACAGACACAACAAAGAAAGAAGAGAAAAAGAAGAGTTTTTTTTAAGAGTGCTCTGCAATGAGATGTGCATATGAGCAGTTAAAGATGTGTAGCCAGTAGAGATGCTGCT
Source organism: Dryoscopus gambensis (assembly GCA_013389985.1). NCBI lineage: Eukaryota > Metazoa > Chordata > Aves > Passeriformes > Malaconotidae > Dryoscopus > Dryoscopus gambensis. Next base: position 82,361 of record WEIT01005651.1, read on the forward strand.
CTGCTCTTGAATATGAAGACTGACCTTGGGATTGATGCTTTCAGTATGTGGGTCCTCATGTGCAGCTCTTTCATGTGGCCCAAAGGATATCAGGTAGTAAACTGTATCAGATCAGCCAGTGCAGGACTTTTAGCAGTGGAGCCAAATATTGCTGTTCATATACAGTAGGACAAGGCTACTTTCTACTCCAGTGACTTCTACTAATCTACGGGAAAACAACAGAAATGTCCCGGAATGGGCCAGATTTTCCATAGGGTAAAAATGCCGCAGCCCTTCATCTGGGCTATTTATGGCTTCCGCAAGGAGTTAAACCGGGGTATAAATCGGCTGTTGTCTGCTGACAAAGGCAATAGGTCCTGTCTGCTCTGTCATTTACTAGTAATACATAATCTCCTTGCTCTCTCTGGTAGCTGGACTGGACCTCCTATTTTGCCAAATCTCAAGAGAGTTACACTGCGTAAGTCAATAAAGTTTGAAATGTACTCCTGCATTTTACCTAGGAAAGGACCTGTTTATTTCTCTACCCTGCAGACCCACAGTCAGAAGAGACTATCATGAAAGTGAGCATTCCTGCTGGTGCTTCTGCAGTAGGCTGCTTGGAGTCAGAATTTCTCTCTTTTCCCATCAAATCAACCTCCTTTTTCAAGTTCTTTGATATCTGCTGATGAAATGAATGATAAGGGCTAAGTATTATTATGCTTTCCCTATTCTCTCTTGGGCCAGCAAGTCTACTTAATATGACTATCTTGCTTCCCATCCCCCTCCCACCCGTGGTAATTAATCGTTCCCCTTAGTCAGCAGAGTCAGGTACTCTCTAGGCTGGCGGGGCGAGGGAAAAGATGGAGGAAAAATCACTCTGCACCACACTCACTTTGTAATCCCTAATCAGAGTCCTCTGCGAGAAAAACTAATTTCCCAGCCTGTCTTGACGTGTGAAATAAAGTCATTCTTGAAAACAGGAGCTTGACAGGTCGCTTGTGAAATTTCATATTCAGCTAAAAATAAAATATCCATCCATTGATATTTCATTTAAAGGCAAAGGAAAACAAATCTATTGCCTGGTTGTTGGAACTGTTTCCCATTCGATATAGTCTTCCAAATGGAGTGTATACACAAATTAAGTAAAAGCCTTTCAGGAGTCCAAACATTACTGCCCAGCATCAGGGAAAGTTCACAGAATTACAGAATCAACTAGGAGGGAAAAGATCTTTGAAATCATTGAGTCTAACCTATGACCTAACACCACCGTGTCAACCAGACCATGACACTGAGTGCCACATCCAGTCTTTCCTTAAACACTTTTGGGAACTGTGACTCCACCACCTCCCTGGGCAGCCCATTCCAATGCCCAATCACCCTTTCTGTGAAGAAATTACTGCTAAGGTCCAACCTAAACCTCTTCTGGTGGACCTTAAGACTGTGACCTCTTGTCCTATTGCCTGGGAGAAGAAACTGACCCTCACGTGGCTGCAGTGTTCTGTCAGGCTCTTGTAGAGAGTGATGTAGAGGTTTCCCCTGAGTCTCCTCCAGGCTTAACAACCCCAGCTCACTCAGACATTCGTTGTAGGACTTCTGCTACCATTCACCAGCTTCACTGGCCCTTTCTGGACACAATCCAGCATCTCAACGTCCTTCCTAAACTGGGGGCCCAGACCTGGANACTGCAGGGGTGTATTGTGGCCAAAGTACAGGACCCAGGACCCCATCCACTGCTGGATTCAGCCGATCCCTCCAGCCTGTCCAGGTCCCTCTGGAGAGCACTCCTTCCTTCAACACTCCCCCACAACTTGGAGTCACCTGCAAATTTGCTGATGGTGGACTCAGTCCCCTCATCCAGATCATCAATAAAACAGGACTGGGCCCAACACAGATCCCTGTGGGACCCCACTAGTGACTGGCTGCCAGCTGGATGTGGCAGCATTCACCACCACTCTCCGGGCCTGGCCATCCAGACAGTTCTTAGCTGATAAAGGAGTGCACCTGTCCAAGCCATGGGCTGCAGCTTTTCCTTGAGAAAGTTTTGGGAGATGGTGTTAAAGGCTTTGCTGAGGTCCAGGCAGACACATCCACAGCCTTCCCCACATCCACCAGATGGGTCATCTGGTCATAAGAGGAGATCAGGTTGGTCAGGAAGGACTTGCCCCTCCTAAATCCATGCTGGCTGGGCCTGATCCCCCGGCCATCCTGTAGGTGCCCTGTGACCACACTCAAGACGATCTGTTCCATAACCTTGCTGGGGACTGAGGTCAGGCTGACAGGCCTGTGGTTTTCTAGACCCTTCTTCCAGCCCTTCTTATGGATGCACATCACACTGCTACCTCCAGTCCTCTGGGATCTCCCCAGTGAGCCAGGACTGATGATAAGTGATAGAGAGTATCTTCACAAGCTCATCCACCAGCTCCTTCACGACTTTAGGGTGGATCCCATCGGGTCCCATAGACTTGTGAGCATCTAAGTGGCTCAGCAGGTCTCTAACTGCTTCTGCTTGGGTTAGGGGGGCCTGTTCTGCTTCCCATCCCTGTCTACTGTCTTAGATGTCCAATTGCTTCTCCCCAGAAAAATATCCCTAGGAAAAGTTCTGTGAGGGTCTAGCCTTGCGAATATATGCCTGAATTTACTTTTCCTGTCAGCTCTGTAAATCTGCACTGATTCAGTAAGTTACTAGTCTCCACAGATGGTTAGACACCTTTTTCCTTCAAAACTGATGAATCTGGGCCTAATCTTACAAAGTCATTAAACTGTGTTTCTCTTTTAGCTTAGTGAATCTCTTGCTGGAGGCAAACATACATTTAAGTACTTTAGCACAAGGGTGTCTCATATAGGTGGACCTTTACATCTTTGCTAGCTCAGATGGAGCCAGGTACAAGTTCCAGGCCAAAAAAAAATTAAAAAATCTGTTGCTTTAAAGTTCCAGTGACTAAAGCTCTGGAGCATAAGAGATCTGACTGTGAAGATCTTATAAAATACCTTCTAAAATGTCAGCTGTGAACATGAAGATGCTTAAATCAGTAGTTGCTGCTGGATGCTTCTCTTTTGGGCAATGGCTGTGTTCCTAAGTGGTACCACAGAAATGGGTTTGCTTGTGGTGGAAATTTTGCCTTGGCACTCCCTTTGTGTCCTCAAAGCAGAGCTGGGAGGATGCTGACGTTCAGCAAGACAATCAGGGTAATATTCCCACACAAGAATCCTTGATCTTAAGGCCCAAAAGCCAAAGGAGGATTTCTTTGCTTTGGTCTCTGTCATCTCAGGCCATTTGGTATGATGACCTCTAAGTTTGAAAACAAATTTGGATTTGTTTTGGAAATGCCTGTGCAGCTGTCCTGAAAAGAGGGCTGCTGAATTAGACGGTGGGGTTGGACCCCAACCTGGGATTTTGGGCAAGCAAAAAAGAAACTACTGTCCAATAAACTGTAGAGCAGTGGGAATTTCAGCTAGGCAGAAATGTAATTACCCAGGCTGGAAGGTGACCGAAAGACCAGGACTAACATCCCTCCCATCTTGTGAAATATGTTGTTTTTCTGCACTCAGGGCTTCAATTTCATGTCTCATCTGAAAGATGAGTAGGACAGCAGTCACTAGGAGCTATTTTCACTGTACAATCCTGAGAGCTGGTTTAGACACACTTCAGAGTGACAGAGATGGAGAGGGGAAAGGAAGCATTCATCCAGGACTGTAGTGATGGACCCTTTGATAATGCTGCTCCCTCAGTAGAGGAGATTCTTCATGCAATGTCTTAGCAGAGAGAGTTGCTGCAGGTACTTCCCTTCACAGGTCTCCGGAGCTGTTAATTTATTTGGAGTGGAAGCTTGATTTAGGTTTTATTTGCCCATACACTACTTACCAGGTGTCTCTCAGAGCTAAAGTTATTGCTTTCCACAGGGCAACAGAATCATTGAGTCTTGGTGTCACTGTACCCAATTCTAATTAGGAAGAACTCAATATATAACCCAGGTGTTAGTATGTCTCTCAAATCAAAGCCAGATATCTGAAAAACCTAAACTTAAAAGCAGAGTTCTTCAAGCACTTCTGCATTTTTCAGCTCAGTCTATGAATGATAAAAGTCCTCACAAAATCATTCACCTTCCTTAATGCATTATAAAGTGGAAACTATTGTTATACCAACAGACTAGAAATTCTTTCCTGCTATTTAGTATTATGAAAACAAGAAATAATTATTTTTTTGTCTATTTAAAGAAAAACTTAAAATCCAGAATCCAAAAGAAAATGTTGTAAATTTCCCCTTTCCAATAAGAGTAACATAGTTTGAAAGATTAGGTATGTTTAGCTCCATATTAACTAAAAATGTA
>WEIT01005651.1:86703-108445 GCA_013389985.1 Dryoscopus gambensis
AAGCGCATATATTTTAAAATAAATATTATTACTATTAAGAAAGTCTTTGGTAGCTGCAGCATAGAGCCCCATGAATGACCTTTCCTTTCAGTTAAACAAGCAAGGATGAAAATAAGAGAAGTGGAATTATTCCAGAGTCATAAAGTGAATTGACTATTGTCAAAGCAAAGTAGCATCTCAGCCAGGTACAGAGCCTCTGATGCTTCAGGACTCTGCTCACAAGAGCTCCACATCTCTTTGGCAGCTCAGGATGGGGACATGAACAGCCTATGACAACTTGGGAAAAAAAGAGGTGTTGAGGAAGGGCTGGCAAGCTGGGCAGATACATTTCAGCTGTTCATGTGACAGAGAGCATTTCTGTGGCACTGCATTGCCAGCAGCCTGCACGTGACTGTGGATCCCAGATCCCTGTCATGCTGCAAGGCTCCAGGTTATCGTGGTGTAAACCATGTTGTTCAACTGAGATAGTAAAAGATTTGAATTTCTGCAGCATATTTAAGCTGAAGATCTCCAAGCACTGTCCAGCCATGGGTTGGACCAGATGAGCTTTAAAGGTCGCTTGTAACTCAAACTTTTCTATGATTCTGTAGTTAATTGAGAAAATATTCTGCTTTCAGGGAGGTATCACGCGTGCTTTAATACAGAGAAACAGATGGTCAAGTGAGGATATGAATGGTGTAAATCCAGTGAAACTCTCCTTGGTTTTGGTGAAACAAGTAGTTGGTTTATGTTGAAGGATCTGTCCCTGCTGCATTCCACCCCACTAAGACCGAAACATGTGACTTTCACAGCCACTATTCCTGTGAGCACCAACCAGGCAGACATTTTGGGATGGGAAGTTGAGCACGCTCTTCCACATGATTTCACTTGCCAGTGGACATCTGAGGCAGAGACAGTGGTGTCTGGTAGGATGCTTCACATTGATGAATTTGTGTGAGCTTCAATTGAGAGTCTTATTTGAAAGTCATTATTTTTATTTAAATACATCTTTGTCTTCTAAAGATTCATTTTGAGCTTTCCAAAACCCATTTGGGTAATAACAACTGCATCACCTAATGCTATGTTTTGAATAGGGATAGCAATCTACCAGTTACTAAGATCTTTCTGTTTTCCACACAAGAATGTGTGTTATCAATCCAGACCACACACCTGAGCAAGGCTGGGAAGGAGCGAATTCAAAAGGAAAAAATGAGAAGCATCCAGAGTGATTTAATGCTGATCCAGAGCCTACCTAACTATGTAGGAAGTTCCCATGGATATAAATGAGGTTTAGATCAAAAGATACATGAAGAGAAAAGGAGGAAGAGAGAAATTGCCCCAAAGCAAGCAGAGAGGTAAAGACAATGCTGACACCTTTAATCCTTATTAGAAGAAGGTGGTGATGCCCAGTGGAGCTACCTCCAGTAGGCCAAGAACTCCCTTGGCAGGCAGGGACTGCTTTATGTCTCCCAAGCTGGAGGCTTATCAATGTCTCTGATACCCCAGAAAAGTCATTGTTTGTGAATTATTTTAGCCCCTGCAAGTCCTAATCTCATCCAGACTAGACAAGAGTTGAGTGAAGCAAGAATTGCAGGGGCTGCAGTTATCACCAGGATCTGGGCAACTCTCAGCAGTGGCCTGATCCTGCTCCTCCTTTCCCATGGCCACTTCCACAGCAGCTAATATAATGCCCAGCTCCCACTGGATCCGTGAAGGGATGGGTGGGTGCCAGTTAAATCTCTTTTTCCTAGAATGGGGTAGTGTCACTCACAAGCAGTTATTGCTTGCATCCTGTTTGGAGGTGGTGAATGCCGTGGGTCAGAGAAGCCCAGGGAAGATGTCCAGTGAGGCCTGTCAGGTCCCACAAGTCACTTCAACGTCCTGGGGGATGATTGTGTGGTTTTGGAGATGTAACCAGAGAAGTGAAGGCCATCTTTGGTGCCAGCATGATTTGCACACCCTGCCGGGCAGCCGGGCTGCCTGGATTTCTACTCTGGGACCCAGAAACATGATTAATTACTTAATTTATGAAACTATGGGAGAGACAGGGAACACAGTCTTACAATTTTATTTTTTATAGGAAGAAATAAGGGAAATTTTGGCAACATTGGGAAACTGCTGTCCCAAAGCTTGTAGAATCAGCAGTCTTGATGGAGGTGATGGGATGGGGTTCATGAGGTTTATTCCCCCTCCATCCAGAACCCACTGCCCAAAGGAAAGCAAAGATGAGCTATCAAGAGTCACTGGACTTTGGTGGTAGAAGTGGCTGCAAACTAACATGTAGGTATTACATGTCCACTGCTTTTTTCATCCTTCAGGACAGCACACCTTTATAAATGGTGTTTAAGTAGCATATTTAAAAAATCATTCATTACTGGAAAGAGGGCCAGGCCTGCTGCTGGTGAGTTATGAATGGGTTCCTAAGGTATTACTATTTTTTAATAGAAGGAATGGGTGTGCTGTGCTTTGCCCTGAGTTAAACAAGCCAGCCTCTGTGTTGCACAAAGACCTTGCAAGGAGTGTGTTCTTTAGAGAGTTCAAGATAAACAGAAAAGAGGGGAAAAAAAGGGTCAGAGTCAACATCTTCAGTTTCATCCATCAGCTTCTCTAACGTCAGTAGTGTAAAACTAGGCCTCAGCCTTCTGCGTTAATTTGGACAGGGGGACTGGCTGTGATGTTACCTCATTCTGCCCTAGACTTCGTGACTTTGGGCAACTAACTCTCAGGCAAAATCAGGTATGAGCCATGAAGAACACTTAGATGCTGGAGATGCAGCCTGGATTACCTTTGAAAATCTCCTCTTTATGTTTCTGTGATCATGTAAAAGAAAAGTTTAATGGATTTTCCATTTCCTATTTTAGTTTCAAGAAGAGGAGGCTCAAGGGAAGACCTCATGGCTCTCTACAGCTGCCTGAAAGGAGGTTATAGAGAGGTGGGGACTGGTCTTTTCTACTATGCCTGCAGTGGAAGACCAGAGGAAATTATTTTAAGTGGAAACAGGGGAGATTCAGATTAAATATTAGAAGAAAATCACTGTTAGGGTAATCAGGCATTGGAATAAGTTGCTCTGGTGGAGTCACCATCCCTGGAGGTGTTTAGGGGCCATCTGGATCTGGCACTGGGCGATGTGGTTAGGGAGTTACAATGGTGGTGCTGAGTTGATGGCTGGACTTAAAGATCTCTTCCAACTTTGATGCTTGTATGATTCTGTGATTCTGTTTACTCTGACAGCCTGAGGGGCTCAGTGACTCTATCTCTACTGCCTCTCACAAGGTGGCTTTTATTAATTGAGGACTTGAGCCCATGTTGGAATCTCAATGACAGTAAATTTTGCTGGTTAATTAAAACTCTGAATCGTGGTCTGGTTAATTGTTATCTCTTTATACCGTGGGTTTGTCTACAGTTCTTTTTGTATTACTAGGATGTTTTGAAGACATTTCTGGGAAGTGAGGTGGTGAACGGAAGGCTTCAATTTTGATATTCTTAATTCTGTATTATCCAGATATCAATAAACATTAAGATTTAGGTTCTCAAGTGTTCACTGGTTATTACTCTTCTCCTGGAACCAGGAACAAGAACTGCTGTCACTTGGCTAAGAACAGGCTAAACATATAGATTAATTATGTAAAAGACTAGTTCACTTCCAGACATTGTATTATTGCTTCTTTTGCTTCTCTCTTGTGTCTTGTTTATTATAGAGACATTCAGATGATCTAATTGCAGCCATTTTGGGCATCAGTTCTAAACCCTCGGCTACTCAAGACAGTCTCTCTTAGGTCCTAGTCCTTCTCCACCAACTGTAACAAAAGTGTAGATGACCTTGAAGTTTTATACTTTGACTGACACTTTGAAGTAGTTCATCTAGCCAGGTTAACCCCGGCCTTTAGTTAGCAAACTGTTGAGTGTAGGAACTGTCCTGTCAGAGGTTTTTATGGTGTTTAGCAAACAGCAATTTCCTCTAGGAACAACAATAATCACATTTCCAATAGTAGTAGTCTGAGAGGACGTCTACTAGAGTTTCTAGGAGAGTGAAAAGAATTTTCTAGTTGATGCAAGACCTGCAAACGTGAAGCTGTGGCTCCATGCACCCGGCTCACAGATTTGGATGGCTTCCTGAGGAATGTGTCTTGCTGGAAATGTAATGTGCTGCAAGTTTTAAACAGCAGCATAACTACCCCAACTTTGTGGAAATGACAAACCCTTCTGCGCACTAAAGGCTGCCATGAGCCTGAGGGGAGAAGAGGAGTGTGCAGCTGGATGTGTGTGCGTATTTGCGAAGAAGGAGGAGCGATGAGGAAAGTTTCTCCTATGAAAGAAATGATCTAATTTGAAGCAAGTCCCTCATGGGAAGAGCTGTGACAGAGGCTGCTCTGTTCCTGTTAATTTTCACAGTGCAGCTGTCAGCGGGTCTGTAAATAGTACTCTGCGAAGCCAACACTTCCTATCCACACATCAACCATTCAATTAACAGAAGAACAGAAGAAGGAAATAAAGTGCACCACAGCCTTCTATCACGGCTTTGATGTTTTCCAGCAATTTATGAAAGTGTACACAAATCTAATTACAAGCCCCACTGCTTCCCATTTACATGGAGCTCCTCAAGTTCAGAGCTGTTTATATCAAAATAATTGTTAAAAATACCTCAGCCGATCTCCGGCATTGTGGCCCCCCACTCACCGGAGCCACCAGGCTGCTCCTCCCAGAGAGTTCCTGCCAACTCAGCGCTTTGGTGTAGCTTGCTCCTGCAAACTCTGCTTCCCCACCACTCTGTGAGTGCAGCACCCGGACTGCAGCTTCATCGTGCCCACAAAGACCCATTTTCCTCCTTTTCTCCACCTGCTCAGAGCTCCTTCTGCAGACTCTGCGCTGCTTTCCCCTCCACCCTAATTCACCTCAATGTTCCTCTGCTGTGTTGGTGGGGGGTGAGCACAGCTGCTCAGCTGGTTTCCACAGTGGGGCTGTGTCTGAAGGCAACTTCACAGAGCTTTGTAAAGTTGTAGCTGCACGGCAGAAATGCACAGCAATAACAGCAGCAGTCATTAGTGTGAGCTGGGGGTGGTTTCCTTGATGGGGTGCTGGAGCATCCAAAGCCAGGAAGATGAGAACCAGTGCCCTGTTTGCCATTAGCTTGAAAGAGGCCACTGCACAGGACAAAGACACTTGTAAAGTGCTGGTTTAGTGCCTGGCATCACTGCCCATGCCAGGATGTTGGAACCAGATGATCTTTAGGGTCCCTTCCTACCCAAACCATTCTGTGATTCTATGTTTCTTGGGACAGTGATAATCTCATAATAAAGTCACTCTTACTTGATAAGCCAAACAGGTGACAAATTCCTTTATCTTAATAATGGGAAAAAATCTCTTGCCCTGTGAGGGGGTTGACAGTACATTGCCTAAGGAAAGAAAACAATTCTTTCACCTGATTATGTTTGGCTGGGAATTTTTGTGCTATGGGTGGACTTCCAGGAAACATGATGGACAGAGGCTCAAAATCAACCTCATTCAAGGTGTTATGCCATTCATATTTTCTTGATTAATAAAAAGTGTAAAATACAACAACAACTAGACATCTAATCCATATGTAATCTAACAATACTGAGCAATAATTGCATAATTTGATATAGGTGGTTCCTGAACAGAGATTTGAAGTTGTTTTTGTCATTTGTGTTGATAAGAGCTGCACAGAAAAATATTGAAATGAAAGCCTCCAGGTTAACAAAGTTGTGCATTGCAATACTTCTGTTTTTACAAAGTTCAACTAAGCTGAATCTTTCTCTGAAAGGCAGACGTCTGTTCAGTGCTTGTATCCAAGTCTCACATTTTCCCTTTTCAACCAAGGGAAAAACCAAGGATTCCATCTGAAAAGTAACTTTCATGGAAGATGTTCAGCCAGCCATAGATAGACTTGGGATGCTATTGCCTGGATGCAGAAGAAATGCAATGTTTTGCCCAAGCTGCTGCAGGCTTCTATATTTAAAAAAAGAGAGGATTTGGCCTGTGTGGTGAGGGGAAACCGCCTTACAGAAGTCTGGAGATCTTAATGGCCTGAAACATTATTAATTAAAGAAAGATATAGAATGAATATAGTGCTGACTATTAGTGTGTTAAGCAAGTTCACAGCACACCTAATGGAACAGGAGTCAGGGGACCCTGCTGCAGGATGGCTGGATCCTGAATCCCAAATTGTTTTATCTGGGCAACAAACATCCAGGACATTTTTCAGGTCTCCCTGCATTGGGTGTGAAGTTAAGTATTCAGTCTAAGCTTTACTGGCTTTAGCTTTAGTTTTTAATCAGTACTGGTCCTTTTTTCATTCTAAGTTGCACTTTGGATGAAGAAGCACTATTTTGGAGCTGGAGGACCATAGCAAACTGCCTAAAATTAGGTCAAAAGCACACTTGGGCTTGTTTATTAGTTTGAAAGGTTTCAAAATCTGTATCTGTAAAATAAAATTTCTCCAGACGTATCTATTTCTCTCTATTGATTATAATAGAAATGTGGATGCCAACTTAGATGACAACCTCAGGCATAAGTTTCTTAACTTCTGGAGGCCTCATATTAGGTTAGATGAATCCCACCTCAGGTATTTAGTCTAATTCTGTTATTGAGTTATCCATTGTAATGGGGCTGGCATGCCCAGAAGGTGATATGGCCCATCCTAGCACAGAAAAAAGGGAAGAATGCACAAATATCTGGAAATTTCTCTCTCCCCAGTGTGCAGGAATCTTAGAAGATATTTGGAATAAATCACAAGCTTTCAGACTATTAAACATAAGTCAAACAAATCATACTCTTCACTTTTTCTTACCCCTATGCAGGAAATGAATGTATACAGTAACAGTACCATTCCACCCCTTCCAGGAATGAATTCATAACCAAAGAAATTTTGAGTTGCCACAGTGGGTGATATGGTGAAAAGGGTGCAACAATACTCTATTTCTTAACCGTCTGTAGTTTCTGGGTAGAATAATGGCTCCTGTGACTTAAGTCTGTGTGATTCTGCCCCTCTACTCCACTCTCTTGAGACCCCTCCTGCAGTCCTGCATCCAGCTCTGGGGCCCCAAACACAAGAAGGACAGGGATCTGTTGGATTGAGTCCAGAGGAGACCCCGAAGATTCTCAGAGGGCTGGAGCACCTCCCCTGTGAAGACAGGCTGAGAGAGTTGGTGTTGTCCACAGTGGAGAAAGAAGGATCTGGGGAGACCTCATAGCAACTTCCAGTGCCTAAAGGGCTACAAGAGACCTGAAGAGGGGCTTTTGAAAAAGGTCTGGAGTGGCAGTACAAGGGGGAATGGCTTCAGACTGAAGGAGGACAGGCTTAGGTCAGTTATTAGGAAGAAAATTGTTACTGTGAGGGTGGTGAAGCAGAGGAACAGGTCGCCCAGAGAAGCTGCAGATGCTCCATCCCTGGCAGTGACCAAGGCCTGGTTGGACAAGGCCTTGAGCAACCTGGTCCAGTTCAAAGCATCTCTACTCCATGCTAGTGGACATGTAGATGATCTTTAAGGTCTCTTTCAACACAAACCATTCTACGATAATTCCATAAAATGTGGAGAAGGGTTTGTTCTGTGTGGGCGGATGGACAAGACCATGTGTTAGATTTGAAGGATGTGTTCTGCAGAATGACTCTTCAACATTTGGCTGTTGCCCAGATATGAAGACACGGGGAGAAGGAGAAAACCAGGCTGAAGATGATGGCTAGGAAGGAGCATGACTGACAGGTAGGATGATAATATTGTCCACAGTGACTGAGAATGGAGGTGGAGGAGAGAAAAGACAGGTTTGGGGTGGAAAAGTTCAAGAGCTCTGTTTTATACACATTGAGCTTGTTCTGACAGCTAAACATCCACCAGGAGATGCTGGAAAGACAGACCAAGATTTTGGTTTGGACAGGAGTCAGTCCTGAAGCAGAGAAGTTAGATCTGCAAGCTGTCACTACAGCAATAGCAGCTGAATTTGTGTTGGTGGATGAGGCTGTTAAAGACAAGGCTTGGATGAGGAAGAGAAGAGAATGATACGAAGAGACCTGTTTACATCCCCACATGCATGGGAAACAGACACAGGAGGGGATGGAGTAATCAAAGCTAAAAGTACAGGACATATAATTGCTGTAAATATATTATAAATACAGGAAAAAGTACATGAAAATTATGATCTCTTATAAAGGGTGATACAGAGATCTGGTAAAGTTGATGAGCTGATAGAAAATATGATCTAAAAAGACAAAAAGGAAGCTCTCTTGACAGGTAGATATGGAAGGAACTTTGTGCCTGCTCAAAAGTAGGGGATTTTGGGTAGTTTATTTCTAAAGGAAATTGATTGTGTAAAAATTGGAAAGCTTTAGACTTGGTGGACCTTTAGGAGAAACAAGTGCCTTGCATGGAGAAATGGGCTTGTAATGGCTGGTGGTCAGGCACTTGTCCAAGGTAAGGTTAATTAAAAAAAAAAAAAAAAAAAAGAACTTTCATAAAAGAAAGTTGCCTTTTGAAACTATTAGGCAACATATGTTGTGTGAACAGGAAGTCACAGTAGAGCAATAATCCTGACAGCTGTGGAGAAACAGGAGTCTGCTGCAGGAACGAATGGCTCGAGACCTGACAAGAATGGTGATGGATGCCCTGTTGGTGGTACTCGAGGACAAACCAAGAGATGCTGAAATTGGCTGAACCACAGGCACAGCGTTGAGTTGGCACCGCAACCAGACAAATGAGGCCAGTCCTAGCGGCGAGAGGAATGGAAGGGGGCCGAAGGAAGATGGCAGCAATGCCCCCTCCTTCCCAAGGACGATGGGCTGCGTCCGCATCTCACCACGAGGTGGCTGCATTTCCCTGTGAACATCCAAGTAAGTCCTGAACGACGCCGCGCACTCCGAGGTACCATGAAAACGAGAATGGGCATAGAGATCCTGGCAGGATTTGGCCTATCTCATTCGAAGAACCTTAGAAATTTTGAGTCACTCTGGGAAAAACCTCTTGTGCTTCCCTGTCTTCATTGAGTGTTGCTCACTCTGCAGGTCCTCATGGGTCTGCAAAGACGTGGTAGCAGTGTTGCACCAGCTTGTGGCTCATGGGAGCCACAAGGCAATGCCATGGATCTTATAATGAGGAGGAGGAAACCGATTTCCTCCTTGCTTTCCCTGTGAACTAAGAGTATGTACTGAGGTTCAGCCAGTCCATGGAAACTTGTGAAGACGTGGAAACTTGATTCTGAGTCTGGGATGGGCATCTAGTAAAGGTTAAATTGCGATGCTTTTTTAAATGCCCAGGTCTGGTTATTTAAGAATATTTCTGTAACAGGTGTTTGAGTCAGATAAGGCAAGAGGACAAATGATCCTACAAAACTGACCCATGAAATGTCCAAATTCTTGGTTGTTTTTTATGTTCTAAGCTCAGGTGATACCATCAGGATGGTGCTGTAAGTTTTTTCCAGGTGGTTGTTAGATGAGTACGTTTTTGTTATCCAAAGTGTTCTGAAAGTAGGAAGGGAAAGGGCTGGGAAAGAATAGTAATGTTTTGGGTATACTAGATCTAGATAAAATCTTCAACTCTCCTTGGGTTTTGTCTGTTCTCTCATGTCTTCCTCTCACTTTTTTTTCACAGGAATTTGTAGGATTTTTGGGATGAGCACTGACTTTTCCTTAAAACTTTTTGTGGCACCACTCCCTATTGAATTAGAATTCCTGCTATCAGCTTATAGACACTATCACTTTGGGTCAAAGTTTGAAAGAAAGTCATTAAAAGTACCTCTTTAACCTGTCTCAGGAAAGATGTCCATAATATATCAGTATGGGATGTCAGCATCAAACCCAACATCTGGTTTTAGTAGAAGGAGCCTTTTGGAAGAGACTCTTAAAAGTATTTAAGTACTTAAAAAAAAGGAGACCCCGTCTCTGAGAAGACTTTTTTTGGTACCATCACTGGTAAACATGTACCATTTTTAAACTGATTTGTCTAAGACGAGGTTCCAAAAAATGAGATCTTGATGGTTTGCTAGTTTTAGAAACCTTTTTGCTTGTAAAGAATTTTCCATTTTCATCTGTGCAAAGATCTAGAGAAAATCTGTCAGGCCCACTTTAAACTTATTTGGATAAATTCATGAATTTACATTAGAGTCTTTTACTGAAAGGGAGATTTTGCGCTCTCAAATATTTTTAATTGAGCTTTCTTGTATCCTTTCCAAGCTGTCAGCATGCATCTTAGCCTACCATGATTTACACTGTGAATAATTAGTAATAAAAATAATACACTATTATAATAAACCAAACCAAGTTGTACCAGATTTTCTTCTCCTGTTGACAGTGGAATGCCTTACATTCTTCTCTGTCTCATGATGGTGTACAAATATGTATCTGCATGGAAAATACAACCCCATTTCTATTTTCTTGAACAGTCAGTCTTGAAACCCCATATGACTAGAAATTTGTGCAAGTGGAATGATCCCTCAGATGTTTCCTGGAAGATCCAGTAACTGATCTGACACACTTTTAAGGGGCAGATATAGCAGACCACACTTATGTTTGGGTTGGAGGTTTTGTGGTGACAGTGAAAGGTGGCCATCACTGTGTGATTTGTCTCTAGCTCCTACTACCATGATGTGAACATGCTTCTCTCTGTTGAATGCTGGCAAAAAGTTCTTTGTCCTTTGCCTAGAGACAGGGACTCTTTGAGGAGAGAAAATGAAGAGACTCTTAGACACAAGTTTCTACCTGATTTATCCTTCTGAAACTTGAAAGGTTGCTCTCATGGTGAGTCTGACCCAAAGCTTTTGGCATGTGTGAACCATACGTCTTTTTTTCAGGTCATCAAAACTGCTGGTGACAGAACACAGCACTCGTGGGGGTTCTGTGCCTATGAGGAATGACAGTGTCATCCCAGCCTTTCCATGATGAGTTAAGCACACCCAAGGTTCTGGGCCTTCCTGGATGATGAGTTTCAGAACACAGAGAAATAATTTCTCTCCCTCAATCCAGACACAAGGCAGCCAGAGCTGGCCCAATTCTCACTTGCCCATGTTACAGAGCTACTCACCGGCATTGTCTGGCTGCCATGCAAGGCATTGATGGCAGCTTGGGCCTCTGCATGTGAAGAGTATTTCACAAATGCACACCCTGGAAAAGGAAAAAGAAGAGCGTAAGAAAGTTTGCATGGATACCATGAAGGTCCATCTAGCTTAATATCCTGTCCTCAGAACTGGCCAATAAATACAGTTGTGAAAAAAAGTGTAACAAAAAGTGTGTCCTGGTCCTTTCCAGGGTCCAGTCATCAGCAGCCTGAGGACATCTTGAGGCTAAGCTGCTTCCAGAATTCCCACACTGCTTGCAATAAGCACTGACAGACACAATCTTAGCAAGTACATCTTGAATCTAGCCATGTTTTGACCTCCATACCTTCCCATGGCAGAATCTTACAGAAATTTTGCAATTTATTGGGTGAAAAAGCTGTTTCTTTTATTTGTATTAGATTTAATGCTGAGTGTTCCTCCCTCTGTGGTTATGAGAAACAGTATGGAAGCATGTGTAAGTTACTGGAAAGCTACACATACTTGATAAAACAGGACAAATGTACAGAAGGCATTCAAGTTACTCCAAACCCTCGAGGTACCTTATCATATCACTGCCTGGTAGAGCCCCGTGACAGACTGCCCAGAGCTTGTCTTGGCTCCAAGCCACTTTGGTCTGGCAAAGCATGAGACACCTTCTGTAAAGCAGCAGGGGTGGGAGAGGTACCCATGTGTTGATTACCATCCTGCCGCCACTAAAACTTGAATCTTAGTTTTTCATAGCTGCTGTCAGTGCCTGTGTAGGTGTTCTCTTCTGGACATTAAAGAAATGTGGGCAGTGTTACTCTGGCTGTAGTGCTGTGTGGAGAATCTCACACCAAACTCTTACATAAGGTTTTAGGGCAGAAAGGTGCATTTATGGATATGTGCTGGAGTGCAAAAATGATCAACACTTCAAAGGGTTACATGCACTTCAAGGGTGGGGGAAAGTATTGCCAACACTCCCAGCTACAAGCAAACTGACTCAGAGAGAGGAAGGATAATTTCCATATGCTAAGGCGGTTTTTGGAACAGATTGGGAGAGATCTGAGAAGTTTTGGCTTCCGTCCTCTTCTATTACTACGAAAGACTTTTGAGCTTTTAATCAATTTGCAAAGCCCTCTCAGTTTCCCTGAAGGGGTGCAGGTCACAGCTCCAGGGATCCCANCTTTAGAACATCTTCAAACCCTTTTGGATCCCCACAGTGCAGACTGGAAAATGAAGCAATACAACTTGCAAACTGGAAGAATGAACCCCAAAGGTCCCTAAAAGCATCACTTCAGGCCGATAGAGGTAAGATTGAGGAAAGTAGTGATACCCCCTTCTAAAAATAATATACATATACAAAATATCTTATATATATAAAATATCTTACAGTTAAGAGCTGTTCACTTTGCGTCACCCTCTCAGCACTGTGCTCAGGCTGTATTTCAGGAAAG
The DNA here is from genome assembly GCA_013389985.1 of Dryoscopus gambensis. Taxonomy (NCBI): domain Eukaryota; kingdom Metazoa; phylum Chordata; class Aves; order Passeriformes; family Malaconotidae; genus Dryoscopus; species Dryoscopus gambensis. The sequence goes on from WEIT01005651.1 coordinate 99,159, forward strand.
GCCCAATGATTATTGCTAGTAGTTGGATCTAATTTATAAGGAGCTGAGAGGAGACATCATGAGAAAATGAGATAGATAAACTTCAGCTGGAAACAATAGGGATCAATTATGACATAATCCCAGCCCAGCATTCCCGGACTCCTGAGATACTGCGTCTTCCTCTTCATTAATCAGAGATAATCCAGAATTAGTATGTTTAATTATTTGCAGAGATTCTTTTGTACTTTCTGCCTCTAAAAAGAAGATGCTGATTAGCAAATATACAAAAGCTTTCCCGTTCCAGTCACCAATTTCATTTAGTGCAGGATTTTTGGCTGCAGTGTTGCTGTCATGTTGAAGGCTTCACTCTTTTCAGGTGAAATTCACCCCCGTGCTGAGGGTCCTGATGGATCAGTGGAGCTGGATAGAGGTGGGAATGAAGGAAATAGCAGGCATTTATCTTTTTTAATGCCCAGGATGCTAATGGGATCCCTCCTACTCCTTCTTATTAACTGCTTCCTGTAGGTTTTGAGGTAGCAGGACAAGTGAAAACTCATCTTTTACGGGTACATATGGCAGGGCAATAGCAGAGATCCCAACATTCTGTCCTTTTTGTTTGTGCATTCAGTGGGATGGCTTCTGTACACAACACCAAAAGTGCACATAATCTTCCTTCCCATTGTCACCAGAGTGGCCTCCAGGAGCAGGTGAGCTGAGGACATGAGTCATGTCACTCTTCTCAGAACAATGGTGTCCTTTCAAGAGGAGCAACCCTGAAGTGTGAAGGGATTTTGACACACACTGAAATATAACCTCTGCTGGACAGGGTGATACATGCACTTAAGTTTTTCTTGTTCCTTGGCTACCAGGCTAGAGCTGGAAGGGCTGCCCTGACTATTTTGTCAGCCTGGAGGAGACTGCAGAATCAGGCCTTAGGATTATAATTGCAGAGGGCGGTAAGGCTCCTCTTGCAGAGGGTGCTGCTGGAAACTTTTAGTTTCTGAGTTATTGAGGCAGACTGATGAATGGGAAAAAAAATTAAAAAGGGAAAAAGAATAGCTGCACAGGGAGCAGCAGCAGTGAAGACTCTGTGGGTCCTTCTGGATCCACTTCAGCTCCCTCACCTGAGAAGTCCTACACTCCTGGTTGAACACTGGTGAGCTTTACCTGGAGGGGTGCAGAATCACTCCATCCCCCCCCAGGAAAGACTGGTGCTGCATTCCCCTTCAGGATGAGAAAGTCCTCAGTCCTAGCTCTTCTGCCTCTAGGTTACCTGCTCCAGCCACTGTCCCTAGTGCTGTGACTCAAGCAGGAGGTATTTCTGCAAACCCTGAAGGCCACACCCCGTGGCTCAGAAGAGTAACCACGACTTCAGAAAAGGTTCAGGCAGCTTTTTGGCTGTGACTGGACTGTGATGGGATAAAACTGGGAAGTTGCAACCCAGCTGCTGAGAGCAGTGCTTGCACTGAGCTACCTGAAGGGGACAGAGGCTCACCTCTGGGATACCTGGTGGGCTGGGTAGGATTTAAGCGTATGGGATCTGACTGCTCTCTGGAATTTAGACAATCTGCTTAAATCTCAACTTACATAGAATTTAAGCCTTATGGGTTTTACCCAAAATAAGTAGCTCACAAGCAATGTGTGTCACATATTGGTTTCTAGCAGATGGAAAACATTACAGACTGGGAATAACTTTGTGGGAGTTGTGTCTTGCCTGACTGTCTCCTAAGATAAGGGCACTAGCCTTAAGTTTTGCATTGGATTGACTGCTCTGGGTGCGTGTGTGCATGCACGAAACCATGTGTGTGTAAATTAGGAGCTTCACATTCTCAGTAAATAGCACCAGCAAATGGAAGCTGGTAATATTAACTCTGTCAAGGCTCAGTATTGATCCTGAACAGCTCAGTGAAACGTCAGCCTGAGACTGCAGCCTGCTACCACTAATAATTAAACTGGTTAGCAATATGGAGCTGCCACTCAGACTCTGTCTTATAATGAAATTGTTTTAGAAGGAAAAAAAAAAGAGAGCACAAGTATGAAGACAAGTCTGTGGGTTGGATCTCCTCTGGAATTTGTTTCTTACAGAACTCAGACTTTATTGCCTTTATTATTACTTTATTTAACTCCTTTGTTGTTAGATTTTGTTCCAGGTAGAAGCAGACAGACAATTTTTTTTTTTTTTTTGCCTTTCCCCAATTTACTGATTTGTTCAGTGAATGATGTGCTTAACTGTCTGCTGTTACGATTATTGGAGCTCCTCTAGGACATCCTAGCCTACTGCTTCTCTGTGGGGCAGCCCCTGTCTTTAGATATTGTGGAAATAAAGTAGCCACACAATTGAAGAAGGGTGCCCACAGCCTTTTTTTCAGCCATTTATATCAGGAAGGCTGAGCTGTGCTGATGTGTATTGAGCAGCTATGAGCCTGGTGTGAAGTATTTTTTTGGCCACCAGTGATTTTATGGCATAACAATATTTTTCTCCAGTGCATCACTGTGATTTGGATTTTTTGCCACCCTGTTGCAAAAATGTGCTGGTTGATGTTGTCACTTGTCAAAATATCCAGTGAGATAAGAACTGTGTCGGCAGGACTGGCCTCTTCTCTGGCGTTGCACGTGCCAACACAGTTTATGTTATATTATATGCAGGTTAATATTTAATGGACACATTATACCGCCAAGAGGAGAGGGTTTCCTATTCAGACTGAAGTTACTTTGTTTAGAGACTGGTGGGGAAAAATATGACCTTCCTGCTCAAGAGAGATCTTCTGTAGCAGAAGATCTTTTGTGCTATCCAGGTAACAAAAAGCGGCAGAAGGGGAAAAGACACCTAGTTTTGCAATGAAGCATTTGTGTGTTTCAAATAGTAAATGTATAATGAGTGTAATATTTAAACTGGCACCTGTACCCTTGCAGCTGTGATCACTGGCTGGTATGAGTCCATGCAAAAATCAGGTGAAGAAGGGAAAGACCTGGGGCTGGTGGATGAGAGATAAGCAGAGTTGATGATGGAGCCAGTGAGTCAAGATGTGAAAAACCAGTCTCGGCTTTTTAAAAATAAATAATTGTTCTGTTCAGCGGGGTGGGGGGAACACATCTTGAGTGAATGTAAAGGCCCTGTTCAGAGGGGAGGCTCTGTCCAAGCAATAACAGGCATCAGTTTGCACATGGTAAGACACAGGCTATTGGAGATGTGTGTTTTAAAATGCAACCAGCTTTTTCCTCTCATGCACAAGCAGAGAGTGACCAGCTGAGTAAAAATGTGACTCCTCCTAAAGTAAGAGATGCTGCTCTGGGGGCTACGTGATACTGTTGTCACACGAGAAAATGGTAGGCACACGAAGACCAGGGTCGAGCTCAACAGAAGCCATCCCTTACCTTTGCTGTTGCCATCGGGTCCCCGAAGGATTGTGCACTCCTCAATGTTGCCAAACGCCTCGAATAGCCTGCGCACATCGTCTTCCGACTGCTGCTTATTGAGCATGCCCACAAAGAGTTTTCTGTCTTCTGGAACAAAATAAAGAGATGCTTACCATATTTCAGGAGGGATGTGAAAGCCAAGACGGCTCAGTATCACATGCAAAACAAATAATGACTTCACCGAGGTGACACATCTCAGAAGCTGCTAGTCTTTTCAGGTGGCTGGCTCAAAAACCCTTAACAGCCCCTGACTTCCCATGAGTACTTGAAAATAATCCAGAAAATTTTAAAAAAACCCAAACCACCAAACAACAAACAAAAATTGTTTGGTTATATATAAAATCTTTATCTGCCTCTTAAAATCTAGGCAGCAAAGTCTTTCCAAATCTGCTCCTTCTGATCAGTTTTTGCAATCAGTTTGCAGTTACTGAAATGACAACATTGCTCAGACTGCAATCCAAGAGGAATGTGGATAAATATAGCATGTAGGAACCAAGTCCAAATGAAAAATAACATAAGTTAGTAGCCCTCGCAATACTAAATAAGTTGCATGAAAAAAATGTTTAACATAAGCTTTTTAAAATCAGGATATAACGGAAGTCACAGCCTGTAAACTGGAGATTTGTCATTCATGCCCACTCAGAGACATGTATCTACAAGTTTGGATGAGATTTTTAATATATTTATAGGGTTCATTTGAAATAAGCCCAAAGTTTTTGAAACTTAAATTGTTTTTTGAAACATAAAGTTAACTTATATGATTGCTAATATCTGAGATAGCTCAGGCAGGTGGTATTTCATGCCAAAGCAGGACGTTTTCCACTAGTGGATAATTGTATTTTGAACAAGGATGCTCAGAGTGACCCACCATTGTGCACTCATAGCCCAGAGAGCCAAACGTGCCCTGGGCTGCATCCAGAGGGCAGCAGGGGAGGGAGGGGATTCTGCCCCTCTGCTCTGCTCTGCTCTGCTCAGACCCACCTGGAGCTGCATCCAGCTCTGGGGTCCCAGCACAGGAAGGACATGGGTTTCTTGGAGTGAGACCAGAGCAGGGATTGGAACTAGATGATATTCAGGGTCCCTTCCAACCCAAATGATTCTATGATTTATACTTGGGCTTATACCAAGTTTGGGGATCTTCATTAGACAGCTTCAGAAAATATTGGTGAAAACAAACTAATGATTGTCAGAAAGATCTCAGAGGGGGCTGAGTGATGCCTCTCCATCAGGTTTCTGTTCAGACTCTACTACCAGTACACCAAGAAAAAAAGGAAATTTACATAGTTTACATCGTGTATGTAAACAGGCCATTTGCACATGATTCATAAATGTCTTATTTATGATTCATTAAATACTATGTAAATGTGTGAACCAAGAGGGTTTTTTCAGAGCACGTTACAGAGCAGATGTAACTAATTTGAATAAATATATGTAAATATCTAAATAACTTTATTTTTTATTTAATTTATTTTTTTTAATGTACAGGTTAACCTAAAGCTGAACAAAACACTGGTTTGCAATAACCCTTTTCTGGCTGACTAATTGGGCAATTCATGTCACTTTTGTTCACCGAGAAATCACCGGTGTGGGCAATCTGTTCTGCTTCAACCAGTGTTTGATCAAAATTCCCCTTTCCAAGATGCACCTGCACACTGGCAAATTACTTTACAGCCTTGGATGTGAATAATTTTTCATGCAGTGGCTATTGAATGAAGATATTAGGAGCTTTCAACCCTGCAGTTGAGCTATCCACAACAATGAAAAGCGTACTGCCCACAGAAAAGCAGGAGTTATGTTGCCTTCAGCTAGGCTGCTGAACTGGTAGGAAAAATAGGTTTAGGGAGATACAGGTACACTTCTGATAGGCGAGAAAAAAAGAAATAGCCTTCTGATAGACCTGCTAAAGCAAGAAATATTCCTGCTTTATGCTGGAATTGATTAAGCAGAGAGATGTTTCAAGGCATTTGCTGGCAACACAAAGTTCAGATTGTGGTGGTGGACAAAGCCCTACTTAACACCATGCAGCTTGTAGGCTGTCCCCGCCTCACAAGAAGGTGATTTGCACATGTGAAAGGTTTGTTTTCCCAATGGCCTAAGTGTCCTGCAAAAGAGACTCCAGGATGTGAGGCACAAGCCTTAACGAGACAGCTGCTGAAGTTCACTGCATGGTCTCTGGGTTATCTTTCAGTCTAGGGTGCAACAGAGCCTTAGGAAAAGAGTCCAGTCCAAAGTCCAAAAGTTTTCCAGATACTGGAAGAAAATCCACCTAGCAAATGGGACCAGCTGTCCTACAAGATATTTTAGGAAGGGGGCAGATCATCCAGAAAGAACTAGGAACATGGATGGCAAAAGGTTTTGCCTAGAAACTTTGTGTCTGGTAAATAATTCCAGCACAACAGAAGAGTGTTATATTCTACTTTATACAGCTTCCTCTGTTTCAAATAAGCTGCCTCAGCAAAAGCACTCCTATAGCTGTGTAACTGTTTTCACCAGACTTTTTGCTAATACAAATGTATCATTAAAAAAAAAAAAAATTACATCCCTCCTCTGTCAGCAAAACTCTCTAGTTTTCTAGTGTGGAACCGGCCTGAAGCTGCATTGTCTGGTCTTGTTTATGCAAAGCTAAAACCAGGTGTTTTAGGAACCACTCAAATTATTATTTTTACTTCCCCCACCCTGCGTCTTTGCCGTACACTGGGACTGTACTGGCTGGCAGATGATGTGGTGCTTTGGTGAGCTGCCCACGAGACGGTCATCTGACCATCAGGAACAGGCTCCGTCAAAAGTGAGCATCACCTTCTCCAGGAGCTGCTGGCCGGGGGGAGATGGTGTGGAGGGGATCCCATGGAGAGCCACTGCTTGGACATCACCACCAACCCCATCTAAATCAGCATTCTGTGTCCCTCCTGAAAAACAGAACCCTGTGTAGTCAGGGGAATCATTTGTTATATCTGCCATCTCAGGACTCTACACAATCACACACTAGACTGATAAAAAATGAGTCGATTTAACAAGTTTTTTTACTTTCAGTAGTTTCTATAACAAAGTACTGCATTTGCCTCTCACATCCCAGCAGGGAACTCAGCATTGTGTTTTAACAACACCCCTCACACATCCTGTGTAGGTAGAGAGAGGGAAGAGTCCAGCAGAAGGGACCATTCAGTGTGTTCCAGGTCGTGGCTAAGGAGTTTATCCTCTGATGGTCTTTTATGAGCCCCTTACACCCTGGGCATCATCATGCACTACTCTTCCACATCCCAGACATGCCATGCACCAAGAAAACTACTTCTGATTTGTAAATATATCTAAACAAGGCCATGAGGTTGCAAGAATAAAATGAAGAGGGCATGTGTCTGTGTCATCAAGGTGTGTCTTGAGCACGTGTGCACACCACTGGTGCTCCTCACCAGATGTTTCCAGTGTCCTCTAGTGAGACTTGAGGGCGCTACATCCTACAAAAATCTGAGTTTTAGGCTGCACACAAACCTGGAGCAGTCCTAGATGATGCTGTCCCTAAGGTCTGCATAAGATCTAAGATCTAAGATCTCTATAGGATCCATCTTTACCAACCACAGTCCACTCATATCACCATCCTGAGTCCCACACTTCCTCCCCTTTCAGTGAGGCATTGTTCCAACTATTTGTGTCTCAGGAACCACACCTGAATTTCAAAGCACTGGGCAGGCTCTGTCTCCCATCTCCTCCATTGCTCAAAGCTCACTGCCATTTCAGACTGTGGGACTGTGGAGTGAAAAACCTTCGGACCAGGCTTCCTAAGACCTGGGTCCCAGGGCGAAGTGAACACACAGTCAAGGAGAACAGAAATACGACTGTCCAGAGCAGAAGAGAAGGACAAAAAGAGGCCAGGCATGAGCCCATGATCTGGGAGATCCCCAACATGAGCTGTGGCATGACCTAGTGCTCCAGCCTAAACTGGCCTCTCCCATGGACAGGGAGTTGTACCTCACACTACCATACAGCCTTGCTCAACGGAGATGGGCAGCCAGGAGGAGCATCCCCCATCTCCTCCCTGTGAGGGCAATGAAGACAGTGAGCTTACTCAGCCTGTCTAAGAACAGGTGTGATTCCATGTATCCTCCTCAAGGCCACACATGGCTGTGCAACAAGTATTGATTCACAGCTGAGCATCTTCCCTTTGCTTTTGTGAGGAACAACCTGTCCAAATTTTTGTCTATTACACTGTGCCAAGTGACAATTTCAGTTTCTATCTCACCTGAATACTGAATGTTAGCGTGGACACCCCACTAACCTTGCTGCAGGGGCAGCTTTAAACCAGCAGCATTATGAGCAGTGACACTGCCCTGCTGTGTTGCAACTGAATATGGTGTCTATGTGAGCCTCTTCTCCTCACATTTTTGTCTTCCCTCCTTATTGTATACCCCATTATCAGTCTTTTTTCCACAAGCTGAGTCTGTCATGCCTGCTTAACCATGAAAATATCCAACCAATGGGTGGGTATCCTACCAATAGGTGGATATTTTTGTGTGTGGTGTTGCCCAGGAGAGCCAAGGAGATTTTTGCTAGTGCACTCTGATAATATTGAAAATTAAGTTCCTCCCAGGTTTTCCCCATTTTGCCATAAACAAATCACAACAATAACAGAAGGTAGCACCCTGAGATCCTCACAGGAGGACAGGAAGGGAGAGAAGGATCACAGCAGTGGCAAATCAGAGTTCCCAGAGATGTCCCCTTGGTGACATTTCCAATATCCCTGTGGAACCAGGCTTCCGTTTTCCTGACCACTCTGCCAGCGATGGAGGCTTGTGCATGTCAGGAAAAGCTGGCTGCAAGGCACCGTGGTGAAGAAATGCAACTTGTCAGATAAATATACAGCATCTGTAGACTTCCCTGCAGTGTTTATACGCAGCCTCGGCACCTTCCCCAGTGCAAATAGGGGTTAAACTATTCCCTGTTCTATTTGTATTTAAATGTTATGTTTCCGTGATAAGTGTAAGGCAGAGGTGTCAGATGGGCCCGGGCGAAGGAGACGGCACACGTGAAAGGTGAAATAATAGAGCGCTGCAAACCAAGTGCTGAGAGGAGATGGGAAGGGGGGACACTGGAGTGAGGGGGAGAAGGGGGAGGATGGGCACTAATTAAAGAGACAGAAGGGACAATGAGATGCAGGATGTTTGACCCTCTGTGGAGCAAGAGGACAAGAACAAGAATCACAGCAATTGTGGAGGGACTGGGGGAAAATTAGGGTCACTCGCAGGGAGACATGACACAGGATTGTGTTTATCCAAATAGCTCTCGCTAATGTATGAGTGTGCGTGGGGGTACATTTAGATAAGAGTATATAAATACACTTGTGTTCTCGTATTCCTCATGCAAAACAAAGAGGTTGAATCCTTGTATCGTGAAAGTGCAAACAGGCTTTACCATCTAGAACGTGGCTTCCAAGGCCTTGGAAATAAAGAGGGACAGATTTACCATCTCTGTGTCCCAGGCTAATTTATATAGCTAGTAATTACTTGTCCCTGCTGCTATTCCCTTTCTTCCCAAACACGGCTTGCACACACAGAGAGGGAGCAGCTGCAGTGGGAAGGCCTTTAAGCTCATCTCCTTGGCACCATGACACAACAAACAGGCAGTCCAGAGAAGTTTTCCATGCAGGTGTGGGTAAGAAGAAAAGCCAGTGTATAGGACCAAGCGGCACATTTACCAGAGAGGATGCAAGATGCAGAGCTGATCTTCCTTGCCCACTCTCCTGATTCATCCTTGGCAGAGAAGGAGGAGGAGACAGCACTGAGATGCTCACATACTCAGAATCATAGAATGGTTTGGGTTGGGAGTGACCTTTAAAGGTCATTTGGTCCAAGCCCCTGGCAGTGAGCAGGGACATCCTCAGCTAGAGCGGGTTACTCAGA
>WEIT01005651.1:113889-131553 GCA_013389985.1 Dryoscopus gambensis
GCAGTGCATATGGTCAGTTGCAGGTGAATAGTACAAGATCTGAACCCCGAAAGGATCCACCCAGTTAATCCTTCAGACATCCCACTGGCTGGTAGGACACCATGACAGTGACTTTTTTCCCCACAAGGCAGATCACCTAAAAGGATGGCATAACTTTTGTTAAACCAGTTCCACTCTCTCTAGGTGGAAGTGCCATTTGGAGGATTTTACTGATAAAAATGAAGGTGAGAATTGGACTCTGCCTCTATATAGAACACACCTATCTTATGGGCAGCTGAACAATAAGGTGGAGGCACATGACGTGGTGCCAGTGTGATTAGGCTGGGGTGTCTGATCCTACCAACCCGTCCTTGTTACTCTCCTAGCCCAGCTGGCAGGAAGAAGCTGCTATTGTGAAACTTTAATTCATTCTTGCCAGTTCTTCCCAGGGTGCCCAAGTAGGTTTTTTGTTATTGTTGGTAGTTTTTCGTTTGATTTTTTTTTGTTGCTATTATTATTTTTGCTGCTGTCACCTTCAATTACACTGATATAACGAAATGACTGAAACTGGATGAAAAATGGAATTTTTTTTCTGTAAGAAATACTGATGTCTCAAAAAATGTGTTTCCACTTTGAATTGGAGAGGCCAAAGTTCTTGTGAAACGGAAATTCTTTAGTTGTGAAATGTTACAGGGTATTGTCTCAGAGGAATAAAAAACCCTTGTCTTAATAACCTCAAAACATAAAATATATAAAGCAGTATGGCTGTGGTTTTCAGCCAGACAAAAGAAAGTATATTCTCACACACTATATGAATAAATAAAAGACATTTCTGTCCTGGGATGTTGCTGAACAAAAAAGTCATAAATTAGCTCAAAGGCGAATCAGACAGATTAGTGGTGGTTATGTCCACTCAGTGCTATAAAACATGAATATCCAGATGCAAAATCTATCTTAGTCACTAAACCTCTGTCTGCTGGAAGCCAGAGGGTATTAGGGGGAGGATCACTCTTTATAAAAGCCCTGTTCCTACAGTTTCTAATGGGCACTGTTGGAACAGAGGATGCTGGACTAGACAAACCTTTGGTCTAACTCAGAACGGAAGCTAGTGGTTTAATACAATACAGACTTGAAACAAAATTAAATCAAAAAGATCCCGTTAAAATGATAGATTTGTACCTCCTGAAAAGAGAATTCAATGCATTAATTTAAAAAAAAAAGATGTCCCCTGGCAAAAATCTCATTGAAATGAACCTGTTCCAGGGGAATGCTTTTCCTGTTACAAAATTACATGTTGGACTAGACAGCCGTTCCTTTGAAATGCTTTGGCCAGCTCGACAAATGACCCAGGAAATGAATGGGTCTGCTTCAGGATGCCACCCAGCAGGATCTGGCTTGATTTATCCACATACTCATTTAGACTGTTACTCTAAGGTGCATCTGAGGAGGAACATTATATTCCAGTGATGTTACACTAGTGCTTGAAATAAACATCGGGGATTCAGGGTTAGAGCTGAAGCTTATTGAAGTTAATGAAAAAGACTGCCACGGAGCCTTGCAGGTTTTGGATCAGACCCTCGATTTGCTGAAACACTGCTCAGATGTCCCTACCACTGCTGGGTACCGCAGGTTCTCCCTGATGCAGAACAATGTATTACACCCATGCCAGGAGAGATCTGGTGAGGACAGAGCAGAAGGACGGCAAGAGCCTGGACAACGTCCATCACACCTTTTCTGTGCCAGGGGTTGGTAGTCTGCATTTATTTCCCTGATTCAGCCTGTTTCCTTAAACTCCTCTCACCATTCTGTTGCAGTAAGGAAACAAACCTCCTGTGAAATGTGCACAGGCAAAACTCACCCTTTTTCTGAGTAGAAGTCTTTCCTGCAGGTCTCACCCAAGTTTTGAAACAGCACTGCAGAGCAGTGAGGGAATGCAGTAAAACTGGGATCAGACAGGGTGGTCTGAAATGCCAGGCAGGGCTTGCAGTAGAATTTATAATCGACACACTCACAGAGGAACTTTCCTTCATTGACAGTAATATTCAGCACACACTTGTCACTAAGCAAGGCCAGCTGGACCCAGAAAGAAGTTATCTATAGAGGTAGGATGTCCAGAGTTTTTTCTGGAGTCCTCCAGTCACTTTGTCTCCCTGCATTTGGGCTGGTTTCAAACTCAGGGAAGACCTATCCCATGGAGCACATTGAGCCAAATATTTCTCCTTTTGGGGAAAGCAAGGCTCCTTTGATGTCACTTAGCATCTCCCTACAAACATTTTATTGAAGATTATTTCTTCCACCCACCTTCCCACCCCTCCCAGCTCTCAACTCCGACTGGCTTTAAATGCCACTGTCATTTCCATCCTCTGACAGAGCTCTTTAACTGCCGTGCCGAATGGCATTCGCTAAAACCAACTAATAGAAGGAAATGAGGTTAACCTTTAAGAAAGGTGAAAACGAGCCGGGTGCTATGCCAGCAGTAAAGAATCAGTTCATAAACAGCCTCCCACTGCAGAGGCAGTTTAGTGCAGGCACCGGTGCTGCTGGCGGTGCTGTGGACAGGTGGGTCTCAGGGGTGAGCTTGGTCAGGAAAAGGCACGGCACCTCTCCATTCACAGTTTAGTCAGCCCTTACCTGGGGAGCCTGTGGGGACAGTCCCATAGCTCTGCTCTTGGTTGCTGTGGTCTGAAATCACAGCAAACAGGTGTTGGTTGTGGTGGATGCCTATGACATACTAGTGGCTTGCACCTGCAAATCTTTTCTCCACCATCTTCTCTAGCAAGCAGGAAGGTGGGAGGGCTCAGGGCCAAATCCTGCCTTGTCTGTCTCCTTGATGAGTTTCTCCTTTCCATCAGTCTTTTTCAATCCTTCTTAGCTCAGCCCAACACTACCTAGTGACTCTAACTGACTGAATGAGGGCTCTGCTTCTGTAAAAGTAGCATAGCTAGGTGGTCTTGAACTGTCTGAAGGACCACTACTGTCCTTATGTTTTCCTTCAGGATTAATGAATTTCTTGCCTTGCTCATCAGGAGTTGGATAAAATCCAGGCTTTAAACTACACCTTGATCTTACATGTGCCACTCCTAAGCTCATACCTGAGACCCTGTGCTATGGAACACATGAAGCAGAGCAAAAGGGAAGAGCTGGGGACAAAAGGTTTCTATACACCTGCAAGAGAAGGAGCATCTCTCTGTCTAGACAGAGGACTCAGGTGTTCAAGGCCAGGTTGGATTGGGCTTTGCACAACGTTGTCTGGTTGAAGATGTCCCTGCCTGTGGTAAGGGGGGTTGAACTGGATGATGTTTTTCTTAACAGCAGGTGAGTCTTATAGGAGGGAACACAATCCCTTACCAGGATGGGCATCAGAAGAAGGCGATGCAGCACAGTGCCATGATGGGAGCAAGACAAATATTTGTCAAGCAATTTTCTATTGACAGTGCTCTGCTTCATCTAATTTTAATTAGACCAGAGAGCCTGAAGGATGCATATGCTAACAACTATATCAACAACAACTGGCAGTATAGGACTGAGTCCATGTGAAGTTTGTCTCCTGTCTTCAGTCAATTTTCTCCACTCTGCTTGTATAGATGCATCTCTGTTTTATCATGGTAGTGCACTGAAGTTGGTCTTTCATCTTAGCCCTGCACAATGCTGCCTATACTGTTGTCTTACTCTTGCCATGGCATATCATCCATGTCAAAAGTGTTTTGAACAGAAAATTATACACCTGGACCAAACGATTAGTAAGCATAAATCTAGAAAGCTTCCTGAAACAAGATCTTCAGTAGGTATAAATCAACATTACAAACATACCCCGGGGAATCATAGAATTATTTGTCCCACCAACACAGCCAAGGCAAGATCTGCAAATATAAAAAACAGTTATCCCACTCCTACTCAATGTTAGTAACAGAAGTAATTAATTGACTAATTCAGGGTAAAGTCCAAGTCTCAGAAAGGTGTTTCTAGCCGCTAGAGATTTACTGTCCATATAGTCAAAAATGACCCTCCGGAGGCTCTTTCCTACCTCAGATTTAATCACTACTAATAATGCTTTTTGGCTAACAATGCTTTTTGGGGTGTGTGGAGAAAGCAGGTCTGTGCAAGCCAGATCTGAACCTGGCTCTGGTCCCTATTACTGCAACAGTACTGTAACTGTGCTAAGGGGAGTCATCTCTTCCCTTCATCAGTAGCCAGGACTCAGAGAAACAGAGAGAGGCAGAGAGCGAAGGTGCTGTTTTATAGCAAGCCTTTTCTGAGCCTGAGAGCTCACTGTGCTATTATTTTCCCTTTTTCCCTCATTTCAGGCCTTTTTTGTGTTTCATGTTTGGCTCTCGGCAGGCTGAGAGACGTGCTGACAAGTTGTAACTCTCACTCGGCTTGGCGAGGCCTTTGTTCTCTGCGTGCGTGGCACAGACTCGCTTCCTCTTTCGAAATGTGACAGCGAGCGATAACACTGACACAGAGAGCCAGCGCCTGGGCTCGGCATGCTCCCCGTGCTAAAGACCCTCTTCAGTGATCTGCAGCATCAGTCAGGAAGCAAAGATGGGCACTGCACAGGGAAAAATATAGTAGTGGCAAACTCCTCCTTTCTCCCCAAAGCCCCTTAACCCCAGGCTAGTCAGAGGCTCATGCGCCTGATTGTCCAAAAGGGATTTGTAGGGGTCTGGTCTCTCCCTCTCTGTACCAGAGATGCCCACAGAGCTGCCCCAGGGGCCTGAACCACTGTGCTGAAGCCATCCTGCTGCTGCCCTGCAGCCATCCCCACAGGCTGTGTTTTGGCTAAAATGTGTGTCCTGGTGAGGGGCCAACTCTTACTACAAGGACAACAGGCAGAGCAACTGACAGCATCATAGTTTGCTTTGATGTGCATCCTCTTGTGACAAGAGCCTTTCCCTGACTTCTCGCTTTAATGTGTTTGGCATCGCGTTCAAATTAGAAAAGTTTTGGAGAAAAGTGCAGCCTCTCTCCAGGTGATTAAAGTGCTCTTTAGTATATAGGCTATTTTCCCAGAAAAGATACTTCCATAAAGGTCCGAGTCTCTTGGAGCTCTCTCAGGCAAGGATGAGCACAACTTTTCAAACCTGGCACTTAGAGGTATGTGTTTCATTTAGACAGATTTTTTAAAAACTATTACAGTTTTAAAAAGATGAATGCCAGGCTTGGATGAGTTTTCTGAAGTACTCTCTCCACCAGTGACAGCTATTAAAAATCATCTTTGTCCTCCAGGTTCCTTGTTTATATAGCAACAGGTCCCACTAAATTATTTTGCCCACCACCACGCTGGGAGATAATGTTGTCTTCCTCAGCCATGCTAACTACTTTTCTAGGTCATTGCCTGGGTATTTTCTAGGTTGCTGTCTTATGAAATATAACCCCTTGTTCTTTAGGCTTGTTTTGTAGTCTTATTCCTCCCTGGAACTTAGATTTGGTTCTGCAGAAACACGCACATAATGTCTTAGCCAGCCGAAGCTCGTTCAGAGTGACCTAAGTGACTTAGATGACTCTGTATCAGAGTTCTGTCCTTACAATTTTCCATTTTGTGTTATCCCCAGATTTTATCAGCCAGGATATTTAATTCCACATCATTCATGACAATGCTGACTAGCGTCAGAGCTGGCTACTGATCCGTGTAGAACCCTGCTACAAATACCCTCACTCTATCATTCTCTCTCTTTGACAACTGCATTTTGAGATTTGTCCATTACCCACTTCTTAATCCATTTAATGTCCACCCTCTTGAACACTGTGCTCAGCAAGAACTACAAGGAAGTTCCAATTCTAGAGAACCTTTGCAGCTCAAGATAACTTATACTGATAAGGAAAACTCAATCAGTCAGTTTTGCCATGGGGAAGATAGGATCTCAAAGACACATAGCCCCTCTCCTTCCTTCTCTCTCCTCTGGCATTGTTCCTTCTCCCAGCTTGAACAGCAGGACTTCACCTCTGCTGCAGCACCATTCTCTAACAATAGTATTTAAGGAATACTGTATTTTCCTTTCTCCAGATATTGCTATAAGAGCTGGGCACAGACCTCAGTTATTTCTGTTCTTCGCTCTTGGTTATTGCAGCTTATTTTTAATGGCTGGTTCACTGTCAGATTGTGTTTGCTCTGCGGGTGCAGATGTTATCTTTGCAAATACAGTGACTGAACTATCCTAAGAAGGACCCTGTTCTTCTTTATTGTATTCTTGCCACTATTATGTCTGCAGGACCCTGGGATTAAATACCCGCTACAAGCTACTCCCACAGAGATTGTGAGAGCTGGAGAGACCAGCAAATAAAGGAAACCAGAGTCATAATTCCTAAGAGTGTTTCATGCAAAGGGAAACACAGGACAATTTTTTCCTTTCCCCACCTCAACATCTTTTTTCCTGTGAGCAAAAGTAATTGTATTGTATGCGCTCAGAGACTTCCCTGCACAGTGAAGCAATGTAAAGGCAATAGGGTTCTTACCATTCAGCTTCCCTGAACACTTCTCTGAGCTGGAAACAAAGCCCAGGTCCCAGTTGGGATGACATTTATTTAGCATATGTAATATTAACCAAAAGATGTCAGGTAACATGCACTGAACCCTGCTTTGTCTCTTTCACCGTTTAACTACTGGCTTACCCTATCTCATTTTTGACCTGTTCCAGCCACATTGTCTCAGACTCGGGAAGATCTAGCCCTGGGTGATTTGGTGGTCCTTGTTTCTTACAGACAGCTACTGGACCTGTCTTTTTTTCAGGTAGTAACTCACACCTTGTCTAAGAGGAAGCTAGGTCCCAGAGAGCAGTAGCTTGAAGGATTTGATGCAGGCTTTCCTGAATTTTAACAAAAACACTGAAAGGTTGCCCATCAATAACCCACTCATGAGTAAGATACAACAGTTTGTCCCCAGCTCCCTAAGGATTCACCTTACATTCAAGAGACAGCCTTTTATCTCCCTTTTTTTCCTGTTAGATGTGAGAGTAGTTCTGGGCAAATCTCTTTGTTTTCATTTTTTTTATCTTTCCACCTGCAATCCAGGGGAATTTTGGCCTTGGTTGTTCTGATACTCAATTCTGAAAGAACATGCTACCACAGCAATGATAGCAGAGACTTAACGAAGGTCTCACACAATCATTCACACACTGCCCAAGTAACAGTAGGTGATGGGGTTGGCCCTGATTCAGGCTTGGGGTGTCTGAGACCCAGTGAAATTAAACAGACACACAACCTGGAACAGACTCTGGGAATTTTGAGCACTTCCCTTGCAGCACAACCCTGCAGAAAGCATGATCCTTTTCTCTGGAATTTTCTACAGCATTTTTCAGAAGACTAGTCCATAATCCTGACTTCAGAGAGCTTTGCACAGGCTGCCTAAATTATATTAAAGCGCAAGATTTGTATTTCGGTTCACCCAGAAAAATCATATGTCTGCATGTTTGCATATGGATGCGTGCAGCATGTGGGAGTGATTCTCTAAATAGGAGGTGAAGTGCCTATCACAGAGAATAGACCTTAAAAGGGTTTTCTGAGCTGTAAGTGAGAAACCAAAGCTCGGAAGGAAAAAAATGAAGCAAAAAGACAACCTTACCACTACCACCAGCAACTCAAATTCAAAAGCAATTGTGTGTGTAAGGAAAAGGAAGATTTGGAAATATAGGGATAAATGACATTTGTTGTGAAAGCCTCCCCCACGCCTGTCCCCAAGTGATAAGGAAATGAGCTGGATGCCAAGGGAACTTCAGGTTGGATTCAGGAGAAAGAAATATTTTCAGGTCAAGCTTCGTGTGATGTTAGCTTGAGTTCCTCCACCAACTGACACTGGGCAAAGGTGCCACTGTCATCACTCCCCAAACCTGTGTGTCCCCACAACTTGATGGAGATGTGGACAAATGCCCATGGGCAGGTGACCCTTTCATGCCTTACCCTCCAGGAAACACTACCACCAAAATGCCACCCCACCCTATGTTTTGTGTGATCCAGGGGTGTGATGGCATGTCCATCCCAAGATCCTAGCACTGCCTTCCAAGGAGCAAACTTTCAGGAGGGCTTGGAAAAGAGGAGAAACTTCTCTTCTTCAGGGGAACACGTGTGACCCAGGATCCTGGCAGGACTCTACACTGTCCAGGTTCACTTTATGGAGAAGCAGGGAGCCAGGCAGTCAGTGCTGCCAAATTCTGGGCATCTGAGAGAGCTGGCACTTGTCAGTCAATGCTGATAAAAGTGAGAGGGACCCAACGAAAAGCTGTGCCAGCAAGAATGGTGGGTGCCTAGCACGGGCAGAGGGAAACCAGCTGAAGTGTTTGAAATGCCAAAGGGAGTGTGAGAAAGTATATTTCCCTTGTCTGTGGTGGAGTTGTGGTCATTGCCTCATCTCCATTCCCATGGAGGACCCTGTGGGTCCCCAGAAATCTCTGCATGGTGCTGGATCCAGCTCAGCACTTAGCACTGCTGTGGAGGTGTTGAAGGGCTGGCAGGATGGGGACTGCTGCTGATTTACTTCTTCTGTGCTGTTTGGGCAAGCAGCAAGGTAGGAAAGGGGGGATGATTGAAAGGAGTGGGGAGAGACGACGAAAGGGGGAAGAAAAGATAATAAGAAAGCCCCCACTGCCCTCTGCCATTGTGCTGTTCACTAGAAGACTCCCTACAGAATTACGCTGTCGTCTTGCAGGAAAGCATGTAATAACTGAAAATACAGTGTCAAAAGGAATTTTTCAGGCTTTGACAGCTCATAAATTACAGTTCGTTGACTTCTTCCTGTGTCTAGATTTAAATTAATAGGCAAGCAGATATATATTTCTTTTGCTCCTTTCTCCTGAGCAGTAGCAGTTGTGGAAGTGGCGCGGTTTCTCATGTCTCTATCTCCCCTTTCCCTCCCTCCCTTCCTTATAATCAGTCTCACCCTGATGCAGGCCAGACCCTGCTCTTGAACCCCAGGGTATGGCACAGCAGTCCTCCCAACACTGCCTCTCCCCAGCACACAAGTGGGCAAGCAAAGGCAAAGAAATTCACCATTACCTACAGCAAATGGTCTCTTTTTAAAATCAAACCCTTTCAGAGGAGGTGTTTGGTGGGAAATGGTCACAGGCAGTAAAGGTCAGAGATGCTCAAATAAGTCAGTCATGGCTGTGGCATCCAAACTGAAAGCAAGCAAAAAAGAATAGGCCTGCCTTCTAAATAAATCAAAGTGAGATGAGACGGTCATCAATGAACAAATGTTTACTGCCTTTTCCATAGAAATGTAGGTGCTCACCTATAGTGAGAATAATGGTGACTGTTTGGATGGATGGATAGGTGGGTGGATGGATGGATGGATGGATGGATAGATGGGTGGATGGATGGATGGTGGATGGACAGTTGAATGTAATATCAAACAGACCAGACAGAAGATCATCGCTCCAGAAGCTACTCATGCTCTTAAAGGGATTACACTCTGCCTTCCTTGAATCTTTGGATGCAACGTTAGCCTGCATAGTAAGCCTGCTGGTCTGAGCTGAGCAGCTCCGGTATTTTGCTGCTGGGAGAAATGATCCAGGAAGATGGAAGCCTGCACACCACTCACGGTGCCCTGGTGAACAGGAATGCTCAGAAGTGGAGCTGTTTGGTGGTACATCAAAGCACAGTGGGGAGCTGTTATGCTGCAGAGGGCCCCTCGTTCTTTCATATGGTGACACATTTATGAGACTGGGGCAGGACAACCTGAGGTCTGTCTGTGATGTTGCTCTGCAGGTGCAAGGAGCTCAGCCTGCATCAGCGATGGCTGTGAAATTCCTAGGAGGGTGTGGATTTGCAACACGTAGGTAGTGAAATGCGTCAAGTGCTTTTGGGTCCTGCAGTTTGAAAAGGTCTCATGTTAAAAAGGGTTTATTAATAGTATTAATGGTTCCTGCTACAAGTTGTTGTCTGTAGCTGCCTAAGAAGCTGGGGTGAATACTGGGATGCGCTTGGCAGCTCGTGGGAAAGAGCAGTTCAGGACACAACTGTTTTTTGGGAGGGCGGCAATGACTCAGAGCTGGGAGCTGAACATTTTCCTCACTTGCCATAGTAACACAAAGAAAGGGAGTGAAAAGAGCGGAGCCAGAAGGAACACGGGTCCTGGCTGCCCTGACAGAGGTGTGTGAAGGGACGAGTGTGACAATCACACATTTGAATCGTCTGAAAGGTCTTGGCGCTCTCACCACTGGCTGCATTCGCGCGGGCACTGAGGGGTGGTCACGTCCCTCCGAGGAGGCAGCTCCTTGTGAAGCGCTGTGGCTTCAATCACCCCTTGGCTCAATATTCCCTGTGGGATGCCTTTTGCAGTGGGGCTTGGGAGGCTCAGAAGGTAGAAAGGGGACTGAGGGTCTCTGGGGCGTCAAGCTGAGCACAGGAATGGACCAGTAGGAGACCCAGCAGTCCCAGGTGCTTGTCCTGCAGGGAGCTCTCCTGTGCAGTGGCACAGGGATGTTTTTTATTGACCAACTCCACCATGAAGTGACCACTCACGGTGGTATTAGAGGCGATCTCCAGGTGCTCCTGGTATCAGCTTAAGTGCAATGACTACAATGATGCAGGAGGGACAGAAACCCAATTTCAGCTCATGCAGGAGAGAAATAACCTATTTAGTGCCTAAGATTTCTCATTTTGCAGTTACTTAAGGGCTGAGTTTGACTCTTTGGAGGGCGCCGCTGTTTGGGTATGCTGACGTCTTGAATGGGGAAAATTCTGGCACTAGGTGCTTATTAGCTGTGACTCAATCCAAGAAAAGCTGTTCTGAAGAAGTCACTTATTTGTAGGGGTATGGAATACTCCAGCAGTGGTGATCCTGCTTAGGGAGGTGTGGGGCGGGTGGGTGAGACAAGTGTTGCCATTTGCAATTTAGGTGACAATTTGTGCAGCGATGGATAACTATCGGTCTCTCTCACAGTCTGACACATACCTGTATCAGCACTATTTCAACTGGAGTTACTATAAAAAGAGTGTAAATTAGTCCCAAATAAGAAAGTGAATTCTTCAACAGATTTTCACAAACCCACTGAAGGCCCTTTTCCATGGCTCCCAGACTGCCACAGACCACAGCAGTGTAAAACTCGTTTCAGCCCATGGATACCACCACCAAAGAGACTACAGAGACAGCCAGCCTATGCCAGTTGTCCTAGTTTCAGCTTCTGGTTCCCACCAGCTCCTGCTCCTAGCCCCTCACTAGATCTGTCTAATCTGTTCTGCCCCTACAGCCTTCCCTGTCATACTCTGATGAATACTTGTTGCAATTCCCAGCTTTATGATTTGCAAAACAGCATTTTGCAGAGGATGCAAAGGCAGAAGTGACAGAGAAATAAGGCAACCTTTCAATCCATTTATCAAAGTCCTTGAATTTCCCATTTCAAGGAAACAATCAGAAATAAGGAGCATAAAAATTGAATATGAAATCCAGGGCATTTTAAATAAATGGAAAGGTTAACAACAAAGCCAGTACTCCTTGATGATAATAAAAATAAAATCAGTCTTGAGACCTGTTGATCATGAATGGATCTTGTTTATTAGGAAGAAGTAATTGAATGTACTGATACAAGAAAAGCACAGAAATATAATGTTTATTAATTTCCTGGGTTTGCTGTATTACCTGGATGTTTGGTTTTTCAAAGTGCAAAAATGGGTCCAGCATGCTGTAGTCAAGGGACACTCATTTAAACACACTCAGTGGGTCAGTCTACTTTAAGCCATTCGCTGTTGGGCTGCATTCCCCTGGAAAAGGCATCATTAGCCACAAATTAACCACCCCAGCCTCACCTGGAGATGGGACCAGGTAATGCAACCACCAGGTAGGAACCTCACAGCTAGGCTTGGGATCTAAGAAATCATGGTCACTGATTTACTGCTGCATGGTCACTGATTTGACTGTCTCCTGGCTACAGAGAAGTGGTTTTCATGATAGTTGTCTGACATAATTATTTTCAGGCATAAAAATATTTAAATAATGAAGCTCAGAGGTGTGATTTTCGAGCTGAGATCTCATCTGTTTAGGTGTTTACAGAGCAAGTGTCACGATGATGTCTCATCTTCAGGCTCAATGAACCAAAGAGACCTTTGAGAGGTCATATCCTCATATCTGTGAAATCTCTCAGGTTTACTGTGTCTTAGTCCAGAAAGTTTGATGCAGTCTCTTCTAAGGAAAACAGTGCTGAACAGTAATGCCATGGGTCCTATCTCTTGATCATTAAATGTTACAGCTCCAAGATAAAATGAGGAATAGGTAGATCAAGCCCAGACCTCTCTGGGACAGGGAACTGGTTAAATGAAAGGCAGACATTTAATTTCCCACTAGGGAATTTGCAAAGCAGCCTATGAAGTATGAGGTCTATTTCACAAATAGTTGAGTAACAAACTTTTCTTGGGCTGTGCAGCAAACCTCAAGTGCTTTTTATTATTGTTTTTCCGTAATTTTGATCACTCAGAGCTGAGTGTCACCGCTTTTTTTAACTGTCTCAAGTGTCACCACTTTTTTTCACTGTCTCCAATAATGATCTTCAGGAGCGTCACAGCTACTTAGAATCATGTTTCTCTTTCTTTTCATTTGTATATCCTTCTCCTAATTTCCCTTGCTAACCTGCACCATTAACATATTTCCCCTCCTTGCTGCCAGCGTTGGAGGTAGTGGTGGCTGTGCCCTGTTCCTAACAAGAGTGGATGATGATGCCTTCAGCATCACAACCAACCGTGTCCACCTGTGACAGCCTCAGACAGGCAGCTGCAAAATGAAAGAGTGGAGGAGCCCATGCTCCACCCTACCCTGTGGTTTCAGATCCTCTGGGTCAGGCCCACAGGAGACTGTGGGGTAGCTTACACTGTTTGTCTCGTGACTAAGCAGACAACTGCTATGCCCAGGGTGCACAGTCTGACATCTCTCACCATCATGAAATGTACTAATTGGGTTTTTTTGTGTGCATTTTTTTATTTAATGGTACTCTAGGACACTGAACCTGCATTATGATCAGAGGCTGATGAGTTAAGGATATGGGGAATTAGGCTCAGCTGGGCTTCTCTGCCATGGACTACAATAGCTTATTATAGTCTGTACAGTATTTCCAGCAAAATGCTTTGAAATTGCAGAGCACCTTCTGTGTGAGGGACAGGGAACTCTTTACCATCAAGGAGGCAATGTGGGAAAGAAAGCGGGAAGCTTTTAACCCCTGTCAGTCATTTGTCTGCTTCTCAAACCAAGGCCCAGAAAATCTCCCCCTCTAGCTGATGGGATGCCTTTGCCATGACATCGTCCTGACAGCTCCACTCTCCCGTCCCCTCCCCTGCCCCCACACTGAAACACCCGTTTTTATGTGCTTATGAGTGTGTACCTGTGTGTGTGCAGTGTGTGTGTGCATTTAATCACAAGCAATTCAAGTAAAATCTGGCACCACCTACTCAGCATCCCTTGGATAACCAAACTAAAAAACCCCAAACAAAGAACGACCCAAAAATCTCCCGCTGTTGAGGTCCTAACCTTCATGCCTAACCTAATTCCCCTACTTTCCCTGCCCTGTATTGCAGAACAAGTTGTTTGCCTTGGCATGCAGTGCAAAGGAGTTTTCAGTGCTAGATTTTGTTCCATAAGGACTGGCTGTTTCTGGGACTTGGGAAGAGACAAAATATCTATCACGCAGGATGAAAGCCAATGTCTAATTCAGGAAAACTGGCAAGGAACTGGTTTGGTGTAAGGCTATCTTAAAACTGCCTTCTGCTTCTACTAGAGCACCTGGTGCTTCTGAAAGCTTGATTGAAAACAGGCTACCAAATTCAATTTCTGTTTTCTTTATCCAGTGTTGCTCTAACTAACATAATTGCACACATTTATTTCCCCTCTGAGATGCTTCTGCAACCTAACTAAGCACACATGATCTGAAAAGGGGTCTGTCATCTGATTCTGTTGGAGGTGACGACTCTGGGGTTCATGCCCAGCAAAGGACAAGACAGCAATATCTGCACGCCAGGGAAATGTAAAGCCACAAACCTGTGGATGTCATTTGGCAGGACATGCACAAAAGCACAGAGTGTAGTAAGGTGTGATTAAAGCAGGAAAAGAAGTATGGTAAGAAGGAGAGCAAGAAAAGGAAAAAGAAAAGAATGAATGTGATGGGGGAATGGCTGCGCCTCTCAGTGCTGCATTTCTCTTTTGGTACAGTGACAAGAGAAATGAAGAAGTGTGTCTGACATTGCGGACGTACAGAGCCGGGTCAGAGAACAGCTGGTTCTTTCATCCTCCTTTTTTGTGTTCTGGTCCACTGACTCAGGGTAGGGCTCTGCAGGGCTGAGGGCAAGTCCTGGGCCACTGGAGGAACTCCCGGGTCTCCCTAAATCTAGCACTCTGTTGGCTGTGCAAAGAGGTGTTGCCTTCTACTAAGAAAGTATTAGGCAGAAATTCTCTACTGTGAGGATGTTGAGACACTGGCACAGGTGGCCCAGAGACCTTGTGGATGTCCTATCCCTGCCAGTGTCCAGTTCCAGGCTGGACAGGGCTAGGAGCAAACTGGTGTAGTGGAAGCTGTCCCTGCCCAGGGCAGTGGGGTTGGACAAGAGGATCTTTAAAGCCCATTCCAACCCAAAATATTCTACGATTCTAATAAACTAGAAATCCTCCCTTCTTTCAAGAAAGTAAAGAATACACAGGGTATTTTAAAATGTACTGATTTTCTGTGTTTTTCCTCAGTTTCACAGACAGCTTCCCTGTTTCCTAGGATCCCTGCAGAGAGAATCCAGGGCTTTAAGGGGCGTTCTTGCACTGAAGCAACACCTATGCAGCGGGGTCCAAGCACATGTTTTATAATCCCACAGCCAGGCTGGGAAGTACATGAGTGCTGTCAGTAGGAAGATCCTCCTGTATTTATTGGAAATAGTTTTGGGGGAGCTGCTTGTGCGACTCTTGTGCCACATCATCTCACCACAGGCACATGGGCAAAGGCTTCTGCCGCCTTGTACAGGTACTGGAGGGGCTCGTGCGCGCTGCAGCAATGTGGTTTCAACTGAACAGATCTGTCCCGTTGCTGCACCCGGGGGAAGGCGATTTCCCTCCATGATCTTGGAGGGTCAGAACCAATTAGCATAGTCCTTCCCACCTCCCCTGGGGGCAGGACTGGGTGTAATGTAGCCCACGACTGATCTTGCTTCGCAATATCATCGGGGGTGACACAGCTGAGCCCCTGATGAGATGTTTGCTGACATGTGTCAGGAAGGATCACGGCATGCTTCCCTAGGTGCCCCCGTGGATTGTGGGTATCACAAAAGAGGCAGGGGGCTTGTAAATATTTTCTAATATGGCATTTAAGACAAAAAAGAGTGAGCTGAGGCAGAACAAGACAAATTAATGTAGAATGACAACTGCCTTGAGGAACATCAGATGTCCAGAGAAAATCAAAAGAATGCTTCTCTCAAGACCCCAGTGTAAATCTATATATCTCTATCTATCTAAACACACTTATGTAGGTCTGTGTGTACATGAGCATGTTAAGGCAGATGGTCAGCTGGTGCTAAATAGTAAAAGTCCACTGAATTAGGGGAAGTATGTGAAGATGCTTAAGCAGTCATTACCTGTTTGCTTCCTTGGTTGAATGCTTTGGCTTTTCTGTATATAGGTGAGCATGTGCAAATATTCTTTTCACTCTCTTATGGATCTGGGAAACAGAATTTTTTTAAAGGTGACAAGAAAGGACAAAAATTAGGAAGAAAATTCGTGGGTATTTTGGATGTGGCAGCTATTATATATATAGACATATATATAAGCATGGAGAGATGCAAGAATTGAATTTTGTGATTCATGGGGTTTTGACTGCATGTCAGAGAGAGAAATTAAGGAAGAAGCCTTCCACTGAGTAGCTTCTTGGCTTTGAATTCCTAAAACTGAAGAATTGCTTTAAAATAAAGGAGGTGGAAATACCACAGTTTGAGAACCTTAGACACTATATGACTAACATGCACAATCCTGGAACAGCTGAAATAGGCTGAGATAAGAACTGGTGAGTGTATGTGACTTTCATATTATCAAAACCTGCTGTTCTTTTAAGTTGATTTACAAACACTTATATGCTTACAGACTACTCAGCACTGCAGAAGCCATCATTGTTTAACTGTAAGAAATGTGGCACTCTCAGCATATCTGCCTGCATCAAATAATTCAGTATTCATCCTCTTAATGAAGCCATATTTCTGAGGTGAGATTTAAATTTCAGGTTAAAATATCCACATTTTTTACCTACAGATAGTCTGGCCTTTTAGGTTGCCAAATCCAGTGGAGGGATTGTTGCATAGCCAGGGGAACTCAGTGCAGTGCTCCATTTACCCTGCAGTGGACACCTACATTTGGTCAGCTGCACTGATCTCTGTTATCTAAGAAAGGTCAGGCAAGCTGCTCTGAGTCAGTGCCCACCCCTTTCCAATGAGTATGAAGCAGCTTCAAACAACTACTTTAGACTTAACCATTAATATTCAGATGGCTAAATTTAGGAGAGAACAATCCTGCCCATAGCACATAAAATAAACACACATAATCCTCAGTCCCTCACTGTGCCTCCATGTATACTCTTTCTGGATCATGTGCATTGTAGCTTATCAGACTGATCACAAACAACCAACACAGCTGGAATAGCCAACATCAAATAAACACAAGGATTTTCTTTGTGATGAGATTTACAGAGGTAAAAAAAAAAAAATCAAAATATGTTTCCCAATAATGACCTAAAATTTCTGTTTGATGGACCCATAATCTGCCTGCACATGGTGCATGATAGAAGAACAAGTCACAAGGAATAAGGAAAAACTATTATTTTCAAAGTATCATACCATTAACACAATATATTACTGCTACCTGCAAAACAACTTTCTTAGACAAAGAACAAAAGCACTATAAAATGTAGTGATATCTGGCAAGACACTGCAGTTCCTGAGGTTTCAAGGTATTTTAGAGAATTAATATTTTGCACATATGCAGCAGGTTTCACCTGAAGATCTCAAAGCACTTTGTAAATATATATGCATTAATTAATCTTCACAGCAGCTCTATGAAATAAGCACTGTAAATATAATTATCTTGATTTTACAGATGGTTAACTTGAGACTCAGAGCACTGAAATAACTCCCCCAAGTTCACACCATGAATCAGCAGCACCGTAGTGACTGGAATCCAGTGGTTCCACTGCCACGTCTCTTTGCTAACCCAGATGACAAAAGTCCCTTTTCTTAGGGTAGCAATAGGCTCCACACAGAGAAAAGAGCTGATCTGGGACTTCACACTTTCCAGTTGGTAAAGCATTTCCCACCCTTCGAATCAGGGACATGATAAATGCACACAGTGTTATTTATTATTAATACGCTCATTAGCATCTGCATCATTACCACGGGAGGAATGTTATCGATGGTGTTGGTGAGCAGGTCAGATCATGCCCCAGTATTGAACATGGCCAGTTCTGGTGGCTCTTTGCTGCTTAAAAGGACGATTTCCTTAATAAGCAGTTCTTAAGAAGGCACAGGCAGCAATCACGCTTCCTGCACATCTTTCGTCTTCATTTAGTGTGACATTCCTGTTGTATCTTGTAAATAAACTGTGGTTATCCCCACTGGGGAGAGGCACAGTTTGATGTAATGTCATCCTGAGCTAAAACTGAGAAAGCTGAGCCTGCCGTGAAGGGGAGGGTCTCTCAAGCGCCCACATCTGAAATCTTCAGCCTACTCTTATCTTGTTAAAAAGTCAACCTG
>WEIT01005651.1:131576-157757 GCA_013389985.1 Dryoscopus gambensis
TGCCAGCATGTAAATGGCACTGAACAAAAAAGGGACGACATATGGCAAACACAGGCAGTAGTCAGGGGTAACGCCTGTGTATGGAGGAGGCACTTGGGCTGTCAGAGCTGAGGGGCATCTGCAGGGGCACCTGGTAGTCCTCTTTCTCCTTAAAGTAATGAAGGTCTTTCATAGGGCGAGTGATGAATTTTGAAAGCATTTAGAGTGGAAATTATTTACTATTTTCATCTAAACTAGACTCGTTAGTGTCACTCCATCCAATTTCATTCTGTTTGGATTTGTTCTTTACATGGAACCCATTTCTGTTTAAGGCACCCTTGTTTATGGTAGTCTGCTTCAACAATGTGCCTTGATTTTTATTTTTGGTGAAAATGATCTATATTTATACATTACAACACTTTGTCCTACTGTCCTGGGATTTGGAAAGGTATTTTTATGCAGTAAGATTCCAGCTTTGTCCCTTCAAAACTGTGCTGGGTCTGGGAGCCTGTTTGGGAATCCTGTAGGTTCATACTCTTTCAGACTCTTCCCAGTATATTGATGTCAAATGGTATTAGACCTCACCAGTTTCCCCTAGTAATGGTAGCTCAGCCTCCATTAGAATGTTTTAATATTCTCTTTTCTGATGTGACAGAGAAGAAGATAAAAAAGCATCCCCCCAAGCTACAGAGACAGTAATTTGATCTGGTGAGGGTCATCACAGGAGCATTTCAGGCTGACATCGAAGGCCACAGACAGTTCCCACTTCACTCCAGGAAGGCATCTCGCCTGCAGCTTAGAGACAGCTGGATGTCAGATGTTCCCCAAGGTCACTTGTGCAGGGGTCTGTGGTCACCCTTGTCCCCATACAGACACTCGGCCCTTCTTGGGTGAATTAGTTGGGTAGAACCTGTCTGCCTACATTTCCTCTTGGGCATCTAAGCCTGACTGAGAAGACACTCAGCTTTACTGTGAAGATTAGGATATGTCCTCCTTTTCTGCCAAATCTTGGCTGAGGAAATCAGCTGTGTGGGTGGCAAGCCCAGAGGACACAGGATTGTGAGCGTCATTCAAAGCCAAACCCTGCCTTGGGTCTGCATCATGCTGCACTCCTACTGTTTGCAGTCCCAGGCGCTCTGTTTTCCAAAGATGACATGCTTTCTATTTTATTTTAGTAGAGGCTTAGTTTCAAATCCACTGCTCAGCTATGCCTGCAGGGAGTTCCCAGCTGAGGCCAGTAGCAGGTGTATGGAGACATCTGAAAGCAGGACATGTCCCTGAGCTCCCCCTCACACACCACTCCTCTGGGGATGGACCTCGAGTACCGGGCATCACAAAGGATCGCTGAAGACAGCTCATGCCAGCTCATGCTCACTTATCTTTATGAAAGTACATTGAGGTGAGAGGGTAAGAGGGAAGAGAGAGAGAAAAGTGAGAGGAGCCTCCAAAGACAGGGAGAAATGTCCACAAACTGAAGAATCACGTGATTCTTTCCCTGACATATTTTTCCCCAAATTTGAAAGATACCCTGAGGTAGATTGCCATATCTGCACAGATTTATTTATAAAGGGGATGTTGCTTTACTGCGCATATCCCTATTAATTGCCACATTGTTATAGGCACCTGGGGAGTCCATAAAGGAATCAAAGAATAAAAAAAATTATACTGTAAAAAATTTACAAACAACAAAACCCATATTGCATTTCCTGTGAAGTCCTGAAATAGAGATTTCTCAGAAAGGAGGCTCAGAGGAAAGCTAACACTCAACCTCAGCTCTTGGTGTAACAGACAACCCCAGATCTGCACCCTAATCTATTCACCATCTTTGTTTAAGTGCAGTCCTTCCAACAACCTTAACATCATTCCATTTTATTGCAAATACTGATTGTGTAGAGAAGCCTGAAAACTGAACAAGGGAAGAGAAACAAGGCTGAAAACTCACCTCATCTCCCCCAAAAGCCGTGGCTACTATGCACCTTTTCTTAACAGCAGAGGAATTACCTCACTGTGAGCTGGAATGCTGTTTGGGTGACATAGGGACAGCCTGCCATCCTCACAACTGGCATTTCTTGCCACCTGTTAAAAATGAGTTGTTTCTGGACTGCTTGGCATATGGCAAAAGTGCCACAGGACCTTCCGAAAACCTGATGCTCTTTGTCTCGTGGCTCTCACTTTGGAGATGGCTTTAACTCTGCAAGGTGGAACCCGTTCACCTGCGCTTCCAGCCAAACTAGCCTTGGAGATACTTCCCTGCTGCAGGGCTGTACAACAGCGGCTGAACTGCAGCTTACAGCTCTCCTACAAAGCGTAAAGCACCATTGGTTTGGGATTCTACCTTGAGTGATGACATCTGGTAAGCTTCATCACCCTGTGCAGCCAGGCTTTTCTCTCTGAAACTGCCATGCTAGCTACATCTACCCTTTGGCTGACAGCATTTGGGGAAGTGAAAAGAGACTTCAATGCTTTGTTTCATGATTGTACAAGTTGTCAGTCTTGAGGTTCTTTGACTAACTTCTGCCTTCTCCAGGGACAAACGGTCCTGCTCAAACAATGAGAAACGTCAGTGATGCAAAACCAGAGTCTAAACATCCATGTGAACTCAAAAACAGCAGGACAACTCATGGAAGAAAAATCCATTGAAAACTACTGATACAAAGAATGTACCCCTGACTCTGGAAATCCCTGAGCTGCCAATTGCAGGAAGCCAGGAAAGAATACTGCTTATGCAATTTTCCCTCTGCTTTATGACTGACTAGGCTAGGAGATGGGATTTGTGTCAGAATAACTGTTGGTTTGACTGACTATAGTTGTTTTATATTTTTTCCTGTTTTCCTTGGAAAAAGTGAATCCACACTGTTGGGATTCAAGCAAGACTGGTTCCCAGGATGGCACTACTGTTTATTGAGACAGGGGGGAGAATTGGAAGAAAAGAAGGTTTTCTTTTTAACCTTTTTCTCCCAGCAGTTGCTTAAAATAGTTCCATGAAGAATACTTGCACATAAAATGCCCAGCATTCAGAATACACAAAAGTCATGGAAATATGGGCTTTGCAGAAAAAAAATCTGGGGGCTATTTGCTTTTATAGAATGTAAACCCAAAAGTCAAAGCTCTTTCTAGCTGGAAGTGGAAAACAAATAACAAATAAAACTATTTTTAAAGGAATTCTTTGGTTGTGTGACACAAAATACCATGTTTTACAAGTGGGTCTATTTTCAGCATGGGCCTGTGAAAAGGTAAGGTTACTGCAGGTTTGAAAAAACACTGTTGAACGATTACAGTGTGAACATGCTAATCTGGATTTGTAACAAAACGTACTTAAAAGACCATCAGACAGACAGAAATTTCTCTCGGTGATCACTAAACTCTACAATTCTTTTAATAAACAGAAATTTCACTAGAGCTACATAACAACTCCCTCCAAACTCTAGAAAAACCCTTCTTGCTTTAAAAGTCCTCACAATATTCAGTAAGTTCTTAAGCATTAGCTCACAATGACTTTTTTTAGATACACAAGGATGCTACCAAAACCAGGGAACTAAGCTATTCACTTCTCTACCCCCACACNTTAACTCGGAGGGTGAGCTGAAAGATGAACAGATAGAGCTCGAGGTGGTTGGACTGATGTTGGATCAGGGAACTGCACAGACGAAACCTGACTTTTGAAGTCAATAACTAGGTACAGCCTTAGCAGTGTAGACAATTACTAAGATAAGATGCAGTTTTACCAATTGTACATCTGTATGTCAAGCAGAACAAATGGAATCCTTGACAGTCTCTTATAGGATACCAATCCAATTTAAAGTGCATGGTACAGGGATGAGAGCAATAGACACAGGTTAAGCTAAATCTTTCTGTTTTGCTGTACTTTCCCAGATAATTTATTCAGTAATTTTATTTATTTTTTCATAGTATGGAAATTTCTGTGCATGCTCCTTCCATAATAAATTTGGGCAAGCATTGCCGTAAGAATGGGGATTGACAGATTGAGTGTGCCTTTTGTGATGCCTTTTTTTTTTTTTTACTCTAAGGAACAACATGCAGTTCACTGGTAGTCCAAAGCTTTGCTAATCTGGCATTAATTCATATTAATTTGATATTAATTTACATTGAGGATATACTCCCTTGAAAGATGCAACTATTAGAGCAAAAGGTTAACGTCACTGCACAGGCTCACAGTACAGATAAGGTCCATGGCTGAAATGCATAGGAATATTAGAGACAATGAGCTTGTTTCAACCCTTTTTAGTTTCAAACTTTGCTTTTCTGCTGACTTCAAGTGGAGAGAGCTGGGAAAAAAACCTGCTAGGCTTAGTATCAATAAAATCACTACAGATTTCATGTGGGAGAAAGTTGTTTCCTGGCTCTGAGTTTACTGTAGCACAAGATATGGTCTAAAAGCAATACCCTAACTGCTAGCCATCACTCCAAGGCCTTCATTAGACACAAACTTCAACAGTGCTGTCAAAATCTTAAATTAATCAGCTGGGATCATGACTCCACTGGTGTAAAGCAACATATTATTTTTTGAAATTTGTAGCTCTGCAACAGTTACTGCCACTACAGAAAAGGCTGCGTGTTACTGGTGTGTAAAAGCTGCTGTGCTCTACCTCAAAGGACCAGTATTTAAAGAGAAACAAGGTGTTATTTTGCATTTTTGCCTTCTATGACCATTATGTACATCTGAGAACTTGCTTTTTCACAGGGTCATTTTCTACTTCTGTTCCACTAGTGCTTTGAAAAAACCTCTGTAACTTTGTCTTCTCCCTGTTCTCTTTGGGAAAAAGTTAGAAGTCCAAAATATTTCAATAGGAACACAACTGCCTTCCACTTGGATGAAAAACAGGTCTCATTTAGCTTCTTCCAGATGAAAGGACTTTTCCTTTGGAATTTCCACTTCCCTCTCAACAACCATTAAGTGTTACTCTCATGGAAAGCATAATGGATGCAAGGGGAGACTGGAACAATCAACTCAAGATCAGCCACCCTGCACCGGCTGTGGTCATTTGAGTGACACCAAAGCCTTCTTCCAGCATCCCCCTCAAGGAGCTGCACTAAGCAAAGGTAAGGGGTAGACCCTGCTGATTGCAACCCTCAGCTGCGGGTTGGAAGGAGTGTCCCAAGTGCCCAATGCTGGAACCTCACTTTAATGTTTAATTTCGTGTTTAATTTTTAAAATTTGATTTGATCATTATCATAAACATTAAACAATATTTCCTGTTTAAATATGAATAGGCTGCATTATTTGATTGAAATGAGTGTTCAGATGGCTAATGCGTTTTATTATGGCCATAGAATTTTACTGTTATTTCCCCTCCAGCTGCTGCTGTTCCAGGGAACTCAAAGGGATTCAGTTTTCAATAAGATGGGCTCTATTGGATGGCATGGTGTGGTACACAAGCTTGCCAAGAAGAAGCTTTCCCAGCCTGGGGATACTGCTCCTGGTAGTTATAATGCTGATGAGTGGCTGTTATGGTTCAATGTCCATACAGGGACCTCTGAAAGGCTCCTCACCGCCTATCGCCCCCCTACCTCACATCTCTAATTTGCTTTTGGAATGCCAGCTCCCATCTTTGGTTATCCTGTGATAACATCCTCTATCAGCTAGTAATTGAATTTTTGCAGACAAGTGTCTCACTGGTTTCTCCCATGCTGGCCCTTTATGCACGGTAGGAGCTCCTTAAAGAGAACTGCAATCCCATCTCAGTTCCCTGAAATTTCTCCAAAACTGGTCCCCCTGCGCTCAGGTTTGACTTTGACAACACTGCGACCGTACGTGCGTTGAAACCGTATTTCCCCTTCCTACAAAACTTAAAGTTTTCTCAACTCTGTTTTCTGGTTTTGTTTTTTCTTCTCCTTTACTAATCTTGTATTGTAAAAAGTTTGGAGTTGAGCATGCCTCTAGCTGGTCTTTGTAAAATGTACAGTCCTTCCCCATGACAAGCATTTCTCAGCACTATCTTAATTAGGGTGAGGTAGGAAACAAGAATCCCATTTAGCAGAAAATGTCAAGTTTTCACACATAATTTTTGTTCTGCACCAATGACCTTTAAAATATGGTTGGTCTGACATCATCACTCTTCCCCGTTGAACACCCATGAGCACAGACATCAGGATAACTCAGCAGCACAGGTGATCTGTGCCATCAGTGTGGACTGCACATTGGAGCACTTGCTGCTGCACAAAGTCCATCCTGGAACTCAGAAACCTGTCCAATAAAATTTTTACTGAATCCTCTACTTTTGTCTCTGGAGTAGGAATAATGAAAAATTAGCATTATTGCCTGAAAAATTACCTCAGTCAGGGCTAATTATCATGTGGATAATAAGTATTTAGAAAAGTTGCTTTCTAGCACAATGCTTCAATGTATCCAGGCCGAATGTTGCTGGCAAAGCACAGTGGGTAATGGAACTGGAAATTGGTACCAGTTCTCTTTGATTAAGAAAAGAAGCATTTACAACTTTGTTAAGATGAAGGTTTAGTCCAGTTAACCCTTCAGAACCATTATAATGAGGAAACAACTTACTACAAGGTCATTATGAAACTCCATCAGAAAGGGTGAACCCACTCCTCGTGTTAGGGAGCAAAATTCTAAACACTTACAGATGGGAAAAAATAGTTATAGGTCTTTGAATCCAACATTGTTGCTGAGTGGAATTTCTCCAGCTTGGAGAGGAATAGGTATTTATGGGAGGTATTCTCTGACTTTTGCCATCCAGGAATTTACTTAAGACAAGCTGGCCAGAGTCTACAGAAAATGAGGGTAGATAGAAATGAACTTCCATAAAGGGATTCCTCCTGACCAGTTTTAGAAGTGAATGAATGACTGTATCGGAAAACATATTTTCTTCTTTATTGATTGCTGAAGCATCTCATACCAACAGCTGAGAATAACCACCACAACTTCCTGAGATGGAAGGTATTGCAGATTAACATACTCCACCCTCAAATGACTTGCTCCAAATATTACAGCAAAAATGAGACCAATAGGAATAAGCTTCTCTTATTTACAGACCTGGGTTCTGCTGTCTGACAAACGGTGACCTCTGCAGCGGCAATACTGAGAAAAATGTACAATCTACAACATTTCCAATCAAGGATTTTGCAGTATCTTCTCTTCAATACAATCACCATTTCTAATTGCTTTGAGGCCTTATAAAATGTATGTATTTTGGTACATCTGAATTTGTTTCATTCAAAGACAGAAGCAAATTAGAAATGTGCAGATGAGGGCAGTAGTGTCAGACAACACAGTGGAAATGACTTACAGTAATCAAAAATGAAAAATGCTTCTTAGGGTTTGTGGGTCTCTGACAACATGGCACATCTCCCCACTGAATATTCACAAATATATAGCCTATCCTCATTTTAAGTGGCCTAAATAACAAGTTATGTCTCTTCTCCTTGGAGCTCTCACCCACAGTCTCAGGAAATTCACAATGAGGACTTTTCTTCACTGAACTTTGTACACATTTTATAAATATGGTTGGACCTCATGATCTTAAAGGTTTGTTCCAACCTAAATGATTCTATGATTCTACAAAATTCCCCTTTACTTGAATTTTGCATAAAAATAGGGCTTCTCCTGCTTCCTTGGAGAGTTTAATTACAGACCTCTAAATTGTCTTTTGCAGAAATTCAAGCGCGCACACACATGTTTGTCAGCCATGGAAACTACACATGTCCTTATGTAACAGAAGATACTTGCAGCACAAAGGACATATCCTGCTGAGTCTCTGAAGGTACCAGATACTATTAATAAAGAGACATGATCTATCACGCAAAAGCAGATACCAGAAAACTCAGAGCTGTTACCGTCTAAAGGTTTAAAGC
Source organism: Dryoscopus gambensis (assembly GCA_013389985.1). NCBI lineage: Eukaryota > Metazoa > Chordata > Aves > Passeriformes > Malaconotidae > Dryoscopus > Dryoscopus gambensis. The sequence continues at coordinate 139,386 of WEIT01005651.1, forward strand.
AGGTATCCAGCCATGAAACTCTGTGCTCCCTGAACGAGATGTGGTGTCTGTAATAGTTGTTACAGCACTGAGATGGATTCCTTGCTGCAGTAGGCTGAGCCAGAGAAAATCACTGCAAGTCCTCTCCAGCAGCAAGACAGAATGTGTAGCACACATGATTGTGGTGTTCCTGTCTTCTATACAGATATTTACAATATGCACTTACACGGTGCTCCACATTGACAAAACCAGGCCTTAATTGTACTTGATAATCAAATCTGCTTCTCCGCAGAAGAGGTACTGTACAGCTGGCAACTCAGAATGAATATAACAAATAGGTTCAATTTTTATATATTATTTTTTAGTGCTCTCCTTGATTTTCCCCTAAACCCAGTGCAACATACAGCAGGTATAAATGATCCAGGAGGCATTCCCAGAGCCAAGATGTTTATATTAATAAAAAATACTGTAAATGGGATTATGTTAATGGAAATCAGTCCCACTTGCATTCTGAAAATATCTTGTGCTCCATCGTATGAGTAATATTTTAAAAAGAACTGCTTTCTCTCTCCCTCTTTCTCTCTCCCTCCTCCCTGCTTTCTCCCTATGTCTATTACAAGGATTTTAATAGAAACACATTCAAATTGTAACACTCAGCAGCCCATGAGAATCAATTATTTTTTTTTTTCACTTGCTGGTTACCATATTATTTTGTATAATTGTTGATGTCTGTCATCTATATTATCTCACCCAAAAAGCGATCTGTCTCTCTCTGTCTCACTCATGCATGCACATGCATGCAACCACCCCCCAAAAATAAGAATAACAATAATAGTAAAAAAAAGTCTAACTCCCTTCACGAATCAGACACAACCTNAACCCATCTAGCTCATTCATCTGCCCAGTAAGTGCATGTGTGTGGTGGATCAGATAGGCTTGATAGCAGGTGATGGGGGTCGGGGCTTTGCACACACTCTGAAAGGGTTTTGATGGTGGCAATTACTCGCCCACGCTTTGACACAGCACACAATGAAAGACTACAATTAGACAACTATTATTCCTAACTGCTGATACCAATGATGTCCACACAAAAGCAGCTCACTTTGTCACTGCATTATTCACGCTGGAGGTACATTTGTGTGTGTGAATTTGTGAAGGGTGCCCGTTGCTGTTTGTATTTGTGGCACTGTATAAATTATCTAGATTTATGCACACTGTCTCTGCAAATCTCTGTTTGAGCACACAGTCATGCAGACCGCTCCTCTGCCCCTATCTGCAGACTTGCACACATGGAGAGGCAGCCGTTCTCCTGGTCTGCACTCAGAGCGCACAGAAGGACTCGCATCGACATTTCTGTGGTTTGGATGAAGCCCTGGATGGGCGTGTGGGAGACAGAGATGTGATTTTTCTTCTGAGCTTGTGCCTTTTCAGCCTCTCTGGTTCTTTGCACCACATCTCCCTTGCAGCACTCTGTGCTGGATGGTGGCTTCTGGATATGGTCTTCTTACCAAGAGGTTTGCTTCACTGCCAAAAATTAAGACAGAAGATTTCTAAACTGGTTTTAAAACAGAACATATTACCTCTGCTCAGCAGACACAACCCAGCGCTCTTGGCAAACACTTTAAACAGGGAGTGTAGGGACTTCTGCTAGAGTCAGAGCACATTGGCTATCCTATGCCACTGGAGATTTTCGGATATAACTAAATGTGGGGAGTTATTCCAGAATCATCAGTTTCTAAGAACTAATATTAATAATGCTTAATAAGAGAAAGTTATTGTTAGCAAGAATATCCAAAGTCGATTAATCTAATTTGGGCTACAGTAGTCTGACTGAAAAAAAAGCAACTAGGCAGGGAATTAATTAAGAAAAGCTATTTGCTAAATGTACACTATACCCTAATCTGAATGAACGTATCTGTGTAGAGAGCCCTTTCAAGAGGCCTTTCGATTTATTTTATCCTCTGGTAAAGGGAATTCTAGTCAAATGTTGCCAAAAGGAGTTAAATCACCAGTGGGACAAGGCTCTGTGCTCCCTGCAGGAGTAGAGCTGCAGGATATGCCAGGGCCAGGTTTGGCCCTTGCTCTTGCCTTAGCTGTGTGCACAGCAGTTCTCACTGTAGATACGAGCAAGATGATCACTGCATGAGTAATACATTGTTAGATTTATTCTGACTAACTCAGGTCATGTGAAATCCCAAAGCAAAAGCAAGTTAGCCACAATTTTACAATCAATCATGTTTTTAATTGATTTACTGCTGTATCATCAGGATGAAAACATCCATTGAGCCCTGCAACACACTCATATCTCCTGACAGTAAACATTTATTCATGGAGGTTCTTGGACTGCACTGAGGATTCCTCACAGGAAAGTCAGCCACAATGAAATGAAATGCAAGTGTACCCATTAATGACCAAATCATAAGGCACAAAACAATAAAAAACAAGAGTAATAAACCTCTCCAGGGAATAACATCATTGTTAATGAAGCAAGTAATCAATAGACCATTGTTTGAAAGTGATGCTTGTTGCATGACTGCTTAGATGGAGACTTGGATAACAGCAGCATTCTGAAAAATGTATCTTGAAAGTAGATGCTCTGCGAGAATTGTTTGGGAATCACGAAATCTAGGAAATTTAGGAGGCTTTTTGCTGATGGAGAAGATTTGCAAATATACAGATTTTCTCTCCTCTGAAAGGCAGCACCTAACTGTTTCCAGCCCCTAAAATCCAAGTTGTGATTTACTACCAGGAAATAGCAATTTGGGTGCCAAAAGCAATGAAGCCGCAGAAAACTGAGATGCCAGGCAGGTGCTCAGATGATCTTCTTGTGCTGATATCTGTGCTTCCATCAGTCCTGGTTGTGTTTAGGAGACTGACCAGGGAAAAGCATGAAAATCAGAGAGCAGGGAGTCATGGACAGGGATGCTGCAAGGAATTGCAGCAGCTCATGTCACTCCCAGAGCCAGGGGTTCCTCCTCTCATAGGCAGAGAAGGGACAAGGAGGAGAGCTGGGGTGAAATATCAGCTCCATGTCCCTCTCTTCGTCTGCTTGCCTTGATGGTTTCCTTTCATCGGGGCTGTTTCACCCAGGGAGCCAGCTGTGGAGGTTTCCTAACATGAGCGTGTTTGGCCTGAGTCAAGGTAGTTCCTTGTCATAAGTCTCTGGGGCTTTCTTTGGGGAAGGTGGAGTTGTTAACAGCATGTCTGGCTTTCCCTGCTTTCGGAATGGTCGCATCAGGTAGCAGGTGACAGGCCTTGTCACTGTTTGTACGTGTCAAGTGGGGAGCAAGGGAGACCACGCATCAGAGTTCAGGGCCAGGTAGATGTCCTTTTCCTCCTGCCATCTCATAAACTGTCCAGGCTTCCTTCATGTCCCCAGTGGGGTTTCCAGCTGCAGACATCCCCGAGACCTGACAAAGTGGTGACAGCCCTGCTGCTGGGCCCGTGGATACACAGCAGAGTGGGCAGGGGATTTGCAGGGAGTCTTTTGCAGAAGGACTGAATGCAAATAGGGCTGTGGAGGTGCTTGCTTTGGCGAAGCACGTGACACCCCATAGGGTAGCATTCCACACTGGGGTCCTGCTTCCTACACTGGGTGTTTTCCAACAGGTCCCTGCTTTTACAGTGCCAGGAGCAGAGCTCTGTAAAATGCCTGTCTATCCAACTAAAAAGTAGTGCACCATGTTTTCAGTGCTGCTGCCCAACTACATGTGAAACACTTGCTGTGAGTGCCTGATCCATAAGAAGGAAATTTTTCAGCCAAAATTCCCAGCACCCAGAAAATGAGCCTCTGCTGGGTAGAACTTCCTTAGCGAAAACACTCATCCTAAGCACACAGATCCTGGCTTGGATTCACATCTGGGAGCCACATGCCAGCAAGGGCACCATTCCTCAATCTAACTATCCAGGATGTGTTTTCCTGCCTTGGGGAAACCTTTTGTCTTTCCAAGACCTGAGCACAGAAGCTTTGCACAGAAAAAAAGGAACTCCCACCGCTGGTTGTACCTTAGACCTGGAGCAGCTTATGGGCATCACAGTCTGTATCCCAGCATTACACACATTCTTTCAGAGATTATGTCCCAGAACTTAAGGCAGGTTAGTCTTAAATACAAGAGCAGCTCCACTGGCTTTGGAGAGATGGCACAGGATTTAAACTATGCATGTGTTTAAGCACCTGGCATATGAGCCTTTCTCTCTAGTGCACTTCTCTCTCCCCTGGGCTTAATTTCAGCTCCTTCCACTTTATAGTCTGTGGCCTCTGCTGTAAATTCAGACAGCCAGGGAACTAATTTTTAAAAAATATTTTCTGCTTGAAATATTGCAAGTAAAGAGCAGATGAGAATATATATCAGTTAAATGCTTTTTTAAAGGCATATATGACACGACATGACACGACACTGGATTTTAAAATGAAGTACAGTAACAAGGAACCCCACGCTGGAATTTCCTAAAATATGGCTTTCCTCCTCTGGAACCACTTTTAATTTTAAGTGCTGACTTTCCTGACCCAGAATAAAGTTACAGGCAATGTTTACTAGCCAGCATAGAAGGGAATTGCTCCCTTATTGCATTCCAAGCATTCAAGCCACTGAAAATCAATATAACGAAGTAGGAAAGAAAGAATAAGAGCATACCCCTCCTCTCCCCCCTCCACAGGCACCGACAGACACATCCATAGAGCTGTCTCTCTCCTCCCCACTATGACAGGTAGTGGCCCTCTCTAACCTTAGAGGCTGGCAGTGAAGAAAGATGAAGTTTGTCACATTGCTCCTGAGCAGTAAGTTGTACAGCTAGGTCACCTCCAATTTTTAGCTAGTCAGTCAAGGCTACCTTTCCACGAGCAGTGCACAGCTGCCATTCTGCAACAAATAGTGAAATGATGAGTCCATGTCACGGTGGAGGACACCACCTAAACTGCTGGTATCCCCTTCAGTTTGGTAACATGATGGGAGATGACAGGGACATGAGGTGGGGCTGATGCGAGGCAGGAATCTCCAAAACAGGTCTCCTTGTGGAGGCAGCGAGGGGCTGACCTCTGGACATTTCAGAGACACAGGGAGCTGTGAAGGGGTGGAAGGTCATGTCTGAAAACTGCTACTTCAGGGCTGGAGGAAAGAGGCTGATCACTACTTGACACCAGAGCCTGAAGGCAGACAAGATGCTCGAGGAGCAGCAATGATCCAGAAGACATCTTCCTGATGTCTTGTTTTCTTAGTGCACTTTGGTGCCAAGGTGGGAGGAAGAGGAGAAAAAGGAGGGAAGGAGGAATGACTCACTTGTCAATTCTGCATCAATTGCTAAAATTTCTGCAGATAGGCTGCACTGCTCTGCAAAGAGGTTGGATCTTTGGTAACATGGATACTTTTGATTTCTTGGTGGCATGCAGGCTTGTTTGTGCCAGAGACAAACCACGCTGTCTGCAGCTCTGTGTTTTATCTAAATACTGCTCTTTCAACACCAAAGCAGAGGTCCAGTGCAGAAGTGATACTCCCTCCTGTCTCCCCATGGCATGGTCTGACTGCGTGCTGGGCTTTTTAAGATAGATTTTGTTTCAGGCTCGTCGGGGCCTGAAAGTGCTTTTGACCCTGGAGGCAGTCAGGGCAGGTGTCTTGTGAGCCACAGGGTTAGCAACACTCACCAAGTGCTGAAATTTGTCACCTGTGGGAAGATAATGTAAGCGGCTTTGCGATCTCAGGTGTTTTTGTGCCACATAGAGCTTTTCTTCCCCTGGTAATGAAGCTAAAGGAGAAGAAAAAGGCACAGCCCTGACTTTCTGGCACTGTGAACTGAAGGCTGACCGCAGATGAAGCCTGTGCAAGATCTGCAAGCCCACCCTTATCCTGAGCATCTCCAATCCATTCTTAAAACACATCCCAGGATGTATCTCTAAATGACAGAGTCCCTGCCAGTCCTTAGAGGCCGGAGCCTTGCCTACAGCCTGACAACTTTATCACCTCCCTCCCTCCTGCTCACTTTCACTCGTCTTTTGGTGCGTGGGGTATTCAGGGTGATGGCTAGTGCCAATGTTAATGGGAATAACACTTGGAGGCTGCTGGAAAGAATCAAGGCCTCTGTCTTCCCAGGCCATCACTGCTTTGCAAGCTCTGGCTCTCACCTTTAATGTGGAGTCAGCTTTCTTGGCACATGGAGGATTCACCCTGTGGGATGTTTTGCTGACTTTTCTCTTCACCTTGACTCAGACATGCACAATAGAAATAGCAGCTGTGGACTCCTATGGTTTCAGACCCTGCCCTGTTTCAATTAGAGAGACACGTGGGTTTGCAGAGGAGGTTTTCAAGAAGGACGCGTGGGTTTCCTTTTGAGTCTTAACACAGAGAAAAAAAGAGTTGCACTGAGCTGCCTGTTTCTCCTGAGTCTCCCCAAGTACCTGCAGTTGGTGTCCTGCTACTCTCCTTGTCTGATGGGGAGGAGCACAGAGCGTGCCCGAAGCGCACCCCCACCCCATCAGGCTGGCCATACTGACACAAGGCACACCTGGCCTCAGTTCTGGGCCCCTCATGAAAAGAAAGACATTGAGGTGGTGGGGTATATTCAGAGAAAGGAACAGAGCTTGTGAGGGGTCTGGAGCACCAGTCTGATGAGGAGCATCTAAAGGAAGCTGAGGAGGCTCAGTCTGGAGAAAAGGAGGCTCAGGGGGGACCTTCTCACTCTCTACAGCTCCCTGACAGGATGGTGCAGTCAAGTGAGCATCAGCCTCTTATCCCAGATTACAAGTGACAGGGCAAGAGAAAATCAGGCTCAAGCTGCACCAGGGCAAGTTGAGCTTGGATATTGGAAAAATTCTTGACTGAATTGGTGGTTAGGCATTGAAACAGGCTGCCCAGGGCAGTGGTGGAACCACCATCTCTATAAGTGTTCAAAATGTGTGGGTGTGGCATCTGGGGACATGGTCTAATGGTGAGCATAGCGCTACTGGGTTAGTTGTTGGACTAGGTGATCTTAGAGGCTTTTTCCAACCTTAATGATTCTGTGAGAGTTACATACTCAGAAACTCCTCCAGGCAGAAGGACATGAGGATGACACCAAGGGGTGAAGGGCACTGCTGAGAGAAAGAGAGCTTGAAGAGGCAGAGTGCTTCTCAGTTCCATGTCACCGTACCCTGGCAGCCTGGGTAACTCAGTGCAGGCAGGAGCATGGCTGTTGTGGTGATGAGGTCAGGTCTGTGAAGAGCTTAGTCCTGGGGCTGGGGAGGAGGTGACTGGAAGGCAGCCTCCCAAGGCTGCAGGAAAGTAGCATCTCGCAATTGCCCTTTCCCAGCCCAGGTACATCAGACCTCTTGGTGTGGAACTGGGAAGAAGCTCCTACTGCAGGAGATGGGAAATAGGAGGGAGAGCGAAAGACGATGCCTGAGCACCATACGATGGTCATGCTCACACCTGGAATACTCAGCTTTAGGGTATCCTTGTGTCCCGGACAGTCTTATAGAAGCACCCAGCACAACCTGAGAAGTGCTCTGTGATCTAAGGAATGAGACCACTTCGATAGCTTTTCAGAGGTGCTCTTGGTTACTGAACAAGAGTCTTCTCCTAGCCCTGCTCCTCCATCTCCCTCACTAGGCTGGATGGATATAGGATAGATCATCTTCAATGTTAAACACCATCCTAGCCCAGAAGAGGGAGGAAGAGAAAGAGATGCTAACTACAAAGTTGAGGAGGAAGGGTAAGCTCAAAAATTGTTTGAAAAATAAAGGGAATTAGTTTTACATTTAGCTATTCTCCTGTTTCTTTTTGTCTTTGAAGAATTCATATGAAATTGTTCTAAAAAAAGTCAAGCTAACATCTTGCCTGAGACACTCACCTCTTGGCCCTGGGGAAAGGCTGCGTGCTCTGCAGCCTCCCACGAGGAACGTAACTGGCTACAAGGAGCAGTGCCTGCTAGAGGCTTGCGACAATGATAGGGCTTAGAAACCCATCAGGATTTTTACAGCAATCTCAAGCTGTTTGAGGCCTTGCCCTCTGCTGTCATGTGCACACTTGAGATTTTTTTTCTTTCTTGTTCAATAAATCCCTGGTTTTCTAGACCTCAGGAGTGTACCAAAGTTTGAAAGTGACCCAAGTTCAAGCTAAAGGCTCAGCAGGAGACAAATAAAGGAACCTAAACTCTATTATTAAATGAGTAAAACCTTGCGACATCTTTAGGTCTGGCTTATATTTTCTGAGTCCTTGAAATTGCTAATAAACACCAAGAAAATGTCTGGAGCTTTGATCCTCTGACAATATTTGGGAATGTATTCAGAAATATACTTGTCAACATTTGAAAACTTTAGAAAATTCTCAGCATTTTCAAGTTTGGGCAGCTTGTACAAGAAGGGTTTTGCAAAGTCAGGTTGTATTTGGTTTGAGTAGCAAGGTTTTGGTAGTGGGGGGCTGCAGGAATACCTTCTGTGGTAAGGTGCCAGAAGCTCCCCTATATCTCACAGAGACAATGCCAGCCAGCTCCAAGATGGATCTGCCAGTGGTCAGCACTGCGCCCCTGTGGTAGCACCTCTGGCATAAAGTGGTAAGAGGAAAGGGGGGAAACTGCGGTACAACAGTAGTTGGAGGAAAGGAGCGACAATGTGTGAGAAGAACAGCCCTGCAGACACCCCGGGCAGTGCACAAGGAGGAGCAGGAGCTGCTCCAGGCTCTGGAGCTCAGATTCCCCTGCAGCCCCTGGAGCAGCCCATGGTGAGGCAGCTGTGCCCCTGCAGCCCAGGGAGGGCAGAGGGGAGCAGAGATCCACCTGCAGCCCCTGGAGGAGCCCAGGCTGGAGCAGGGGGATGCTCAAAGGAGGCTGTGACTCTGAAGCCCGTGCTGGAGCAGGATCCTGGCAGGACCTGTGACCGCTTGGGGAACCCACAGCGGAGCAGCCTGTTCCTGAAGGAATGACCCCGTGGGAGAGATCCCTGGTGGCACAGTCTGTTCCTGAAGGACTGACCGTAGGGCGCGGATCCACACTGGAGCAGTTCGTGGAGGACTGCCTCCTGTGGGCGTGAGCCCACACTGGAGCAGGGGAAGAGTGAGAGGAGTCAACCTCCACGGGGGTGGAGCAGCAGAGACAGCTTGCAGTGAGCTGGCCAGGGGTCAGAAACAGGGTGTGAAGTTAAGCCCAGGATAAAAGGAGGGGTGGGGTGAAGTTGTTTTAAGATTTGACTTTCATTTAGCCTTACCCTCTTCTGATTTGATTGGTATAAATTAAATAAATTTCCCTGAGTTTAGTCCGTTTTGCCTGTGTTGGTAATTAGTGAGTGATCTCCACCCATGCTTATTCAACCCAGGAGCCTGTTGTCATATTTTTCTCTCCCCTGCCCAGCTGAGGACTGTAATGATAGAGTGGCTTGATTAGCACCTGGTGTCCAGCCAGGGTCAACCCACAACACAGACTTTTAGATGCATGTATTGTTTTGCATAGCTCTAACATGGAGTTAGTAAGCATGAGAAACAGAGGGGTCTCAGGCAGAAAACTAGCGTTGAAGTAAGTTTCCCCCAAGGCACAGCTCTCCTTATTGTTATTATTTCATCTGCTGACCAGTGATTAAAAAAGAAAATAATTCTACCACATAGCCTTCAACCCATTTTGCCTTGCAATCCATTTTTTGAAATGGCCTAAATAAAATGCACAGTCATGGTCATGCATAACCTTGACCTACAGATATTCAAAATATAGCTCCTACTCAGAATTTGCTCCCTGAAGGGTAGGATAAATTTAACCAAACAGCCCTCCTGACTGAATCTCAGCACAGACCAGCACCCGTTTCACTAAAGATATCATAAGGACCATGCTGCAAAATAAGCATGGCCAAACGCGAACTCTGAAAGTCCATGAAATGACTTTCAGCCCGTAGAAGTATTTTGCACATATTAATTACACTTTAAATCACCTGGCTTAAATAGGAATAGCAGAACTACTTCAAAACTAACTTTGAAGTTTTCCTGCTGTGAGCAGGAGGCTAGACTCCCGCATGTTCTTCAGACTTGCATTCCAACCAAAATGACACAATTTCATGAAAACTGTACAAAGCTGCTGAAACCCATAAAGTCGATTGATGAGACACCGGAATTTTACAACCACAGGCCATGTTATTGGCTGAGGCTGAGTGTCACAGTCCAGCCTTGCTGCTGGCCATCCCCACCCTCCAAATGCCACCCAGCGCCCCCAGGATGAGCCTTGGGACGTGAGCTGTGTCTCAGCTGAACAACTGCATTGCCTTCAGAGGAAGCAAAAGCATGAGGTGTTTGAAGATGTCTCTGTCTGAGCAGATTTGCATGACCAGGTCCGTCAGCAATCGCTGTCTCTGGCCTGCCTGGGTAGTCATATGCTCTTCAAAGACTTGCAGTGGGCAGTTTTAGCCATGCATCTTTTCATCTTTTATGGCCACACTCCTTATGTCGGGGCCATTAGCAATATCTCTAAACTCCCTTTCAATCATGTTTTACAGTGCCTGTTCAGAGCATTGAGGTACCTTTTACGGCTGAGATGACACTTTCATTATAAGCTGCTGTTTTCAGTGGTTTATAACTTTCCCCCAAAATTACCTTTGAGGGTTGAAATTTTCTTATGCTTTCTTATTGATACGCCAGCAGTGAATTTATTTAGAAAGTTGGAAGATAATCTCCACAGCTCTTTTGGAGCTATCCAAACTTCAGGAAAAAAAAAAAAACAACCCAAATCAACCAAACCAAAACTATTTTTGATCATTAAAAAGAAAATGTAGACATGCACTTTGAACATCCTGTAACACAAAAAAATGTGGTGACCACAGGGTCCAAGAGACTCCACTTTGTTATCATTAAATTTAGGCAAAGAAAAAAATTAAAGACAATGAGGATTTGTAAACCACTCAGATACCATGCAAGCCTAATAGTAAGAGATGGAAAAGGTACTTATGTTTATTGGAGGTTGAAGGACCTTTTTTGCTGGCTTCAGCATTTTGAGTTTCCCAAATTTTGTGCAGTGGGCCCTTGCTGCAGCATCAATAAATGCCTTTTGGGTTCATAAGCCAAATAGTCTTTTCCATACAACAGATATATAAGATATGCAGCTAAGGTATTTATCCACTGCTCTGAAGGTATCTGCTCACTTTTCAGTACATGTGTGTTCCAGATGGTCCTTGATAATGCTTATTGGTGCCAATTATTTTCAGACTTTATTTTGGCTGAAGAACAGGAGTCACAGTCTGGGCATATGCTGCTTCCAATTGCGTCTACTTTTCTTTTCAGGGAAAGAAAATGAGTATTGTCTTCTTTCCTTCTCAATGCTTAAATCTGTTCCTGGGATATATTAGCTTCTTTGTGTGACAGAGGCTTTCGATTGAAGACCTGAACAACAGCATGAGGCTGCTGGAGGAGACGCACACCTGCTTTGATGTAAAGTGAAATAATCTTCACAACAAACAGGTAGATATTAAGGCTGCTGCAAATCTACCTGGGCTTCTTTTAGGTATATATCAAGATGAAAATAAATATGAAGACAGATTCGGTTTAGATTATTCTCCGTCGATCTGCTCCAGTGTTGGCTCCAGCCAGTGGGTCCCTTTCCACTGGCTTTAATGGCTTTCCAATCAGGCTCTAGGGTCCTATTTCATGTTCAATGACCCAGCTGTTCATCATGAGGTTTCAGCAATTTCAAAGTTACTGGTCTTAGATATAAATGGTTCACTTTCCTCATAAATTTTACCAAAGCAACTCCACCTACAAGATCCACCAAATTAATGAGAGTTAAGCAACTCCTGAAAAAGGGGCTGCAAAACCTTGCTTGAAATTTTTAAATTGGCATTAGCCTTCTATTAGGACCATCTCCTCCCTGTGCATTTTAATCTGTGCAGGACTGTCTTAAACAGCATCTCCTTCAGACTTGCAATAGCCTCTCTCTCATATGGCTAGATGCAGAAATCACCACTGAGTATAAAATTCTAATTCAGGGAACTCTTAACTATACCCCTTTTGAGTAAAGAACTTGACTACTTTATTTTAATTTGCAAAGCAAGGAAACCTGAACAAACTCTCAAGGAAACACTCACTTAGATAGTGCTGAATGGTCTCAGCATGCGTGATCCAAACTGAATGAAGCAAAACCCCTTGCCCCCCCATAAAAGATCACAAAGAAGATGATTTTTTTCTCCTTAAAAGGTGAGTTCCTTCATCCTGCAGTAGGATATGCTGTATTTAGCACTGCATTTTAAGCTGCATTGAGCTCAAATGAATATAAATACCCAGTGGTCATTCTCTTTATTAAACTGGAGATACACAAAGGACTAATAATCTGGTTGTCTTGTTGTTCAGTCTAATTATAGTAGGGAGTGTGAGGAATCCCATGTGACTCCTAACTTTGGATGAAAACAATTAATCTGCAGCTTTCCTTTTTTGGCTTTTATTATTATCATTATTTCAATTAATAAACTTCATATTCCACTGCCACAGTCTACTAAAGTGCACACTGCAGACCAGAAAAGAAAGGAAAAATGAGATATTCTGCATTTTCACATGATTTCTGCCTTGCTTTTTGGATAAAATTTGTTTTTTATGTCAGGGCAGTGAGCTCAAAAGCTGAATCTTGGAGAAGGATATTAGAACAAAATGCTCAAAAAATATTTTTGGTAATGGAGGCTGCTGTCAACATTTCTCAAGAATAGGCCAAGCACAAACCTTGAAGAGGGGCCCTAGGGAATGATTTATAGTATGGACTGATACAGTAAATGCAATTTGTTTTAATTAAAGTGATGGCTTATTGCATAATTCACATTGTGCTGGCTGAAATGACCGCACCAGGTAGTTTTGGAGAATCACAAGCTGTTCTCATAAATTCCATTAACTGTAATGCAGCAAATGTTGCAGGAAAAAGAGTTTCCTCAAGAAACATAAATGCAATATTCCTACTTCTCACAAGTTTACACCAAAATTAATTCTGCAGAATGTCCTCAGCTTGTAGCACCTACATATCTTGAAGTATAATTTTTCATTTTCATTCCCTGATACACTTAACAAAGCTGTAAATATGGTCAATATTCAAAACACCCAGCCAAAGGAGCAACAGGCAGCCTGGTACAAAGGAGGCAAATATAACCCAAAGCACATCCATCTGATCATGGTCCCTAGAACAGCAGAGGTTGCTATACTGATGTACTGCAGCCTACAAGGTACCAATAAGAGTGTAATTTTGAAGAGTAATTTCTCTTTTATTTGGGAAAGGGTGTCCATCATGACCTAAGATGACTGTGCTCTCGAGTGAGTACACCAAGCTGATTCACTCCAGCTTTGGTTTTTGCACTCTCAGTTTTAGTAGCTCTCAAAAACCCCAATGAGATTATCAAATCAAGAAGTGAGTAGTGAAATAATGAAATAGAAATACAATTGAGAAGAATTAAATTTGCCTGGGTTGGCCTAATATTGGTATTGTCTAACATTTTCGGAGACAATTTTGTAATACTTATCTTCTTTTAATGTCATTTTGTACTTCCAAGATGAATATCAGAATTGTTAGAGCTGGAAAAGACCTGTAAGCTCATGGAATCCAACCATTAACCCAGCACTGCGAAGTCACCACAAAACCCTGTTTCTAAGCACCATATCCACATTTCTTTTTAACATTTCCAGGGATGGTGATTCCACTATGCCTTTCAGAGCCTGTTCCAGTGCCTGACCACCCTTCTTTTCCCCTAAGATCCAATCTAAACCTCCCTTGGAGCAGCTTGAGCCCACTTCCTCTCATCCTGTCCCTTGCTGCCAAGAAGAAGAGACCAACCCCACCTGGCTACATCCTCCTTTCAGTGCGTTGTCAAGATCCCCCTAGAGCCTCCTTTTCTCCAGACTAAACACCTCCAGCTTTCTCAGCTGCTCCTTATCAGCCTTGCGCTCCAGACCCTTCACCAACTTCATTGTCTTCCTTTGGATAAACTCCAGCTCCTAAGTATCTTTAAATAAATATAGTAATAAAGATAACATATATAAATATAAGTGAATATATTTACCAGCACATATATGATATAACATAGAGAGAGTGTGGTATTATATATAGTACAAATAGAGGTGGAAAGAACTTCGGGATCTAGAAAAACAAGGTGCCATTTAGTAGTTAAATATTTACTCTTTCAAATGAATCACATTGCACTTCAGTTACTCCAGTCCCAGAAAACTGCAAAAAAATCAAATACTTGAAATAAAAAAAAAACCACCACCAACAAACATCTTACCACATTAGTGAGGTAATTAAAGACAGAAAGGAAGGAAGGAAAGAGAAAAGATCTCAGATCAGCACTGGAATTCATTATTAGATATAACCACTGTATGTATTTCCTCAGTGAAACAATGATAATTTAAGTAGAGGTAAAAAGCTGATTCCTAATACTCTGCCATGGATTTAGGTTACTTAATACCAGCTACCTAAAACTTATATGTCTATTCTGTCTATGGGCAACAGCTGTAGGTTTCTAGAAATCTATTTTTGGTCTGGGGATAGGGTTTTCAAACAAGTAGGGTGAGCCAACAGGGAAGTGAATTTAGATGGGACCTGCTTCCAGTCTATTGCATAGGGTTCGTGGCAGAAAACCAGTGTGGTACAAATTGTACTGTCTGGATAACCCTAGGTGAAACAAACCCTCCTGAAACTGAAATTTCCACCTTGTCAGGGATCCAGTGGCACTGGCAGCCCAACACCATCTGGCCGCAGTGTTCTGTGGGCACACTGGCAAACACATTCTGCCAGGGGTAACTGGGCAGTCCCAGAGCCAGCCCGGGATGCTCCAGCAGACCGATGGCACTGACAGATGGACAGCTTGACTTGGACACACCTTTGTGTCTGTGGAAACGAAAGTGATAGGCTTGCAATGCTTGTGTTCAGCTTCAGTTTCCTCTTACAACTGGCTAATGGAACGACCTTCCTCATGGTGTTGCTTCTTCCTTCCTTTGGTTCTTGCTTTGTCTATTTTGTTCTGTGCTGGAGCACTCAGATCTCTCCTCTGTGTCTGGGCAATGCTGCAATCTCAAGTTGAGAAGGGAGAAGAGGCAGATTCAGGTGCTGCCCAGCTACAGATGAATGTCAGTTTATCATAAGTTGGTGGCTGTGCTCTTTCCTTCCCCTCCCACTCCGCTGCCTCTGACGTGGTGTTATGTGTTTGCCTCCTGCTCTTTTTTGTGGAGCATCGTAAATATAACAGCAAGCCAAAGCTTAGCTTTGAGCAAAGTTCCTCACTGCATTATACATGAGTTTGGAAACAAGAGGAGTTTGTTCCGAATCCCACTTAGCCTCATGAACTTTCACAGGTGAATTTCAGGCCTATTTGGCTGGCTAAAGCTGAAGTTTGAATTATTGAAACAACAGGGGGGCGCGTTGGATCTTGTCTGCCAGGAAGGCTGAGGGAGACAGCGTTTTATTTTCAGCCTTATTAGAACTTCTCTATAGAGAGGAAGTCGATCTTTTCAATTGCTCTTAATCTCCAGAGAAATCTCCCACTGATCCCTAAAATGCTGAAGTTGCAATCTTGGAGCAGTTTTTAACCTGCAGTGCTGGAATGTTTCTAATGTTTCCAGTACTGTTTAAATGCATCTCCCTGTGCCGATTAGCCTGCTGTGGCTGGAAGCTGCCAGAGCCTACCATAGCCGTAATTTGCACAAGGACAATAATTGTTGTCCGCAGACGTCTGAGGCCACCTGTGACAAGCTATGCTATGTGCTGGACCCCGAGATCCCGGGTCCTTTGTTAGGGATGCTGAAGTACAAGCCTGCAGCACAGTTTCAGGTCTTTGGCTGTCAGGAATAAGTGTCTCACCTAACTCTGGGCATGGGATTCAGCTCCAGGCTGCGTAGATCTACTTTGGACAAATGTCTTTGTTTTTATGCGGCTGTCTCTGGGTTTTGACAGACAGATTAGCCACATGTCCTACAGCAAGGTGTCATGTTTGTCTGCGAAATGCTGTCTGGGCAGGACCCCCTGAGTCCAGGAAGGCAAAGGGGCAGAGGGACAAAGAAACCACACTCTTGGGGGAGGCTGGGAACTGTGAGAAAACTTTCCGTGCTGTGGATAGGATTTCTCTCCTGCCTGTGAGCCGAGAAGCGGAGCTGAGACAGAGGCTCCACTGGGATGAGATGTTCCGCCTGAGGGGATGGAAGTGGGGGAGGAAAGTAAAGGAGGGGAGAATTGTCAGCAGCTAGATCGAAATAAAGTTTGCCAAGACAAAAGACAACATCCCGTCCAGTAATCTGAAGGCATCAGCTGAGCCTTACCTGCTCCTTTAACGTGCCCTGTTTAAAGATGATGAGCGTGAGATTAACATCCTTTGTTTTCAGATTTTAGCTGCCTCCCTTCCTTAGCCTAGAGTGATTCTTTATCTCAATTGCCAGCTTTGCATGTCATTCAGTTCAAATTAATCGCAAGGATCCACAAATCAAGCGATTTCAGGCTGGGGGCTCTGCCTTACAAAGCCTTTGCACGTCAGCAAATAGGATTTTCGTGCACTTCCTCGTGGACTTAACAAAGACACTTGCTCTCAGTTTGCAGAATTTACAGAGAGCAATTTGGGCATTTCACAGTGCTGTTTGCATGAGGAGGCTTTTGAAGCCGGCGATCTCGGGTGGCCTATATGAGTGAATAGGCATTAGTACTGCATATACAATCGCATCGCGGTTGGAAAGCTCCTAATTTAATGACCAAGCAGTTAAACCAAATTCAGGCTCAAGATCTTCAGCTGATTTGAATGGGTGGAAATTTTTCACACTAAAAGGTTATGCGAAGAATTACACCACCCGAAAATTACACCCTAATACTGGGTTATTAAACTGAGTTATTGTGAAGCATTCGCCGTGATTGCTGCGTATATATCCTCAGACCTTTGCGTGAAATAGCCAGCACACCTCAGTGGACATGGTTTACCAGAATATTCAACTGTGGGAGAAAATCTGGGTCTGAGAAACTCGTGAAGTTGGACCCAATTGCCTACAGTAATCATCCTACAGTAAGAGTAAGATATGCAAGATATGCAAATTAGTAAGATAAGCAAACCCGAGGACATATGGCACATGGCTGGCTGAGAATTTGTGGGGGTTTTTTGGTCCATTACTACATTCAATGGAGAGGAGAATTTCGTGTCAAAATTTAAATCCTGTGATTTTGGATCAAGGAACACTTAAAAATCTTGATCAAAAGTATTGCCCTTCTTGGAGCAAATATTTGATCCTGTATCAAAGCACAACTGTTGGTGACTTCTTGTTCCAAAGTAACATTTAATAAAATTTGACCTGAATTCATAAGAGCACAAATTGGTTAAATAACCACCACATTAACCACAAATATATATTTTATGCAAAAAGTATGTTTTGGGTTGACCTGAAATGAAAATAAATAAATTTTAAAAAAATTTTTAAAAGAGAAGACTCACTCTAGAGAACACTCTCTATAATGTTCAGGGGATTCGTATCATTTTAGCAGAAATAAGGAGATGTAAACCACAAAGACTTTCAGGCTTTCTGATCCAGTGTTATTGTATATCCAACAGAGATCAATGCCTCAAAGAAAAGTGTAAAATCCCCTGAAATGCCCCATTAAAAGATATACATTTGATAACGATTAAGTATATGGATGTCTGAGGTTCCACCTCCTCTCCTTGTTGGGAAAGTCACCCTATCCTTGTTAGGAAAGGTAGTTCTGTCTCATGTGATGTCCCCCATCTGGTCACCTGGGATCACATGAATTAGGGCATAATTGCATTGGAGGAAAGTGAAGAAGCAGAGAAGGTGTCTATATCCCCAAAAGCTGTAGGTTGCTTTGCTGTCTATGCAGTGGATGCCCTGTTCTCTCAGGATTAATCACCCTGGCCTCAAAACTCATCTCCTTCTGGGGGAGTTGTGGCAATACTCTGCCCCACCATAACGAAGCGTTTAAGGAAGGATGCAAGGCAAGACTTTGTAGCCAGTTGCTGTGGTTGTGTGAGGCCGAATGGATGTGTAGATAGGCATAATGGACCTTTCAAATTGGAATTTGGCTCTGGAAAATGCGTAAACCTATTGCAGCTTTCCCAGAGGTACCGTGTTATCTGTAACAGCCACATGCTTATGGTTATAGGCTGTAGGCTGTGCCAAGGAATTAGGCACTGAGCTGTTTCACTGGAGCTATGAAAACAGCCTTCTACAAAGTTGGAAGCTTCATTGTAATCATTGAGATCAAAGGCAGAGAAGACGCATTTGTTGTTGCTTTGTCATGTCTTGGAGAGTAATGCCATTTGATTCAGACAGTCTGATTTGTGTGTCTCTGCTGACATGTTAATAGCTCATCAGACTCAGTGTTACACTCTGTAAAGGAGTGAAGGGATGGTACAGGGAACTTCTGTCAGCATGAGAAAGGCCAGCATGTCACAATATCACTATTCCAACCCCGGCACCTCTTTTACAAGTAGTAGATTGAGAA
>WEIT01005652.1:7598-29766 GCA_013389985.1 Dryoscopus gambensis
GGGCGGGGGGGCTCGCCCGGGAACTGGCCGTGTGGGGGGGATCGGTGGCAGCTGCCCTGGGGCGGCCGGGACCGTCGTAAAGTTTGGAGCTGCCCAATGGCTTGGCTTCAGCCCGGTCCCGCCGCTGGGCTCATGCCCGCCTTGTTCGTAGCCGGGAAATGCTGCCTGGAAGGCAGAAGGGAAAAAGTGTGAGTGGCCGGAGTGGGAGCGGGGCGACCTGTGACAGAGTGACCTGGCTTCCTGGCTCGGTAACGCCGTCAGAACAGCCCTTGAATGAAATTAAACGCTCGCGATCTCGGGGGTGTGGGTTTGTTGTTTGTTGGGTTTTTTTTTTCCTCAGTGGAAAAAATTTAGTCTTGATACCGTAGCAGTTTTATGTAAGTAGCAGTATCCCTCTCCCGGGCATGTCTAAGCACATACTGGAAATTGGGCAACTTTTAAAAATTAATCTTAATAAGTCATGAGTAGTCAGTCTACCTCTTATTTACAGTTCAGATAGTATGCAGAGGATACACAGAGCCGCAAAAGCATGCTCGGCAGAGTAAAGCACTAATACTACAGCTTAAATTGTTTGCATGGATCCCTCCATTATGACTAACCGTCCTTGACTGCACCTTCTTTGAGTGTGTTTCTGTGCTTACCAGTTCCATAAATGGAGTTTTAGTTGAAGACATAACATCAATAATGTGCTGTAATTTAAGTACATTCACTGAAGAGAGAGATGGTTTTTGAGAGGATTTTGGCTGTAGAGGTTAGCAGTGAGAAGAAACTGTGTCTTCCTTATGCATATGGCTGTTTTATCCTTACTTTCATCTTTTTGATTTTCAGTAGGAAGTGTGGTGGATTAATTTCTCTTTAATCTCTCTTGCATACAGAGGAAAATTACTCTTCTTCCTTGGGGGGGAAAAAGGCTTTAGTCATAAGGAAAGCAACAGCATTTTTCAACTACGTAGAATATGTGACTTCGTTTCATTAAGATGTCTACATAGAAGTGAATTGGTAGAATTTATAGCAACTTTTTTCTTATTTTTCTTTTTTGTGGACATGGAAAGAGTATGTGGTTGTCTGTACAAGTCACAGAAGAGGCTTCTGCAAACTTTAACTCCAAGACTTTCTGTGGTCTCATTCTCAGTCAATTCCTTCTTCAACAAATTTTACTTCAGTCCTTAATCAAAATAATAAAATATTTTAATAGTGCAATCTATTATTCCTGAATTACAATATTACTATAAATCTACTAAAAAGCTAAACAATGTTGGTGGTGCTCCGTATTCATATATATGCATCGGCAGAGTATTATGAATGAAAATCAATTTTAAAAGAAAGAAAAAAATTACAACAGTGGCACTATAGTAATAATATCAATAGCCAAAATCCAAAAGTTAGGCAAGTAACTTTTATGCAGTCTCTTTAATTTTCACTTATGCCGTACACATCTAGATAGGACTAGGTATGTGCATATGTAATATGTGATAAGGCATATTGCACAAAACATGGAATTTCCTGGACGTAGTTACATATTGCGTGTGAGTTTACATGTATCTGTTACATGTTCCTATCTGGCCTCCACACTTCAGAAAATTAAAAAAAAACTAAGCATGTAAATATGAAAAGGAATGCTTTCTGAAGCTGTCAGCTTTTATTCAATGGAACAACTATAAAAATGGTTTTAGAAAATGTCATTATGTCTTTGTTCAGTATCTAAAACCTTGTTAATGCTATGGTTGATTTATTCTGTCCTGAACAGTTTAACAGTCCTGGTCTGTGACATCTCTGCTGTGATTGCTTATCACTACGTTTCTTTTTGTTCCAGTAGTAGAGCTTTGTTTATTAATCATTAACTAGTTTGGCTGGCAGGTTTTGTGATGTTTTGGATTTTTGTTTGATTTTTTTAAAGTTTTGTTTGTTTGTTTTGTGTACTGGAGGGATTTTTTGTTTGTTTGGAGGTCTTTGTTTGTTTTTGAGGGGAGTTTGTTTGTTTGATTTATTTTTTCTGTTCAGATGTCAGGTAGTGACCGTTACCTGAGTAGTTCACCAACTTCACCTTGGAATCTGATAACTAGACATTGCTGTCTGCAGTTGTCACTGTTGAAATTTTGTCAGCTTTGCTAAGGTGACTCATGCCAGTAGGAAAGAAAATTGAGAAGCTGGAGGTTACCGATGCCTGTGCTGAACCAGTTACGTTTCTAATCACATTACTGTGTTTGCATAATTGGTAATGATACATAGCAAAGAGAGATCTGTTTTGCTTGAAGAGCAGCCCTGTGGAAATTCTGAAATGTTCAAAATGACATGAAAAATTCTGTTTTCAACATCATTATCATCAGGCAAGACTTTTACTTCTTTTGCTTCCTCCTTCCAAAATACATACCACATACTTTTCCATGGAGCGTTATAGAAATCACAATTTTGTGTAACTTTTAGGGGCAAAGGTTATTTCATGCAGGATTATATTACATTTACATTAAAAGTTCAAGCCAGAGAATTCTACTTAATGTTTAACAACTGCTGTTTTTCTTCATAACTGCTAAATGTCTTCCAGAGTTATTGGAACCAGACAAATTACTCTTTGTTTGTGACAGTGGAAGGCCAGGTGCAAGGTCCCCACCTGGGTCAGGGTAGCTCCTGGTATTGATACAGGCTGGGAGTGAAGGGGTTGAGAGCAGCCCTGCCGAGGAGGACTTGAGGGTACTTGTGGATGGAAGACTGGACATAAGCCGGCAATCTGCACTTGCAGCCCAGAAAGTCAGTTGTATCCTGGGCTGCACCAAAAGCAGCATGGCCAGCAGGGTGAGGGAGGGGATTCTGCCCCTCTGCTCTGCTCTGGTGAGAGAGACCCCACCTGGAGCACTGCATCCAGCTCTGGGGCCCCTCAGGACAACAAAGACATGAACCTGTTGGAGCGGGCCTGGAGGAGGGGCACAAACACGGAGCAACTCTCCTATGAAGAAAGGCCGAGAGAGTTGGGGTTGCTCACCCTGGAGAAGAGGGCTCCGAGGAGATGCTGTTGCAACCTTTTAAATAAAGGGAGCCCACAAGAAAGACTTTTTACTGGGGCCGGTTTTGACAGGACAAGAAACAAGAGTGTTTAACTATTTTCGAAGGCAAACACTTATTTTGACCTAAAGCTTATTTGTAGCATTGCTAATATCCTTGAATTTTCTTTAAGGGGTTTTGTTGAAGTTGCTCAAGAAAGATTTTCATTCTGCGACTTTCCTTAGATTTGTATTTTAAACTAGGTAAATTTTGAACTCTGCTTGTTGGAGGATAATTGCAGCTAAAATACGGTAAGTGTTTGTAACTGGATTACTGGAGGGAAATGGGAGGGTCTCTTGGCTGAGTGCTTGGGGATCGTTCCAAGCTCAGGTGGCTTTGTGGAGCAGCTGTGTGACAGTGTTGCAAAGAAAAGTTACAAGAGTAACTTTACTTATGAAATTCTGTGCTGACAAGGAAGTCGAGGGGGCAAAATGAATCCTAAAAGCAAGTTTTATATTTGTGCATAAATTTACACCTAGAAATCAATGTTTGCACACAACTTTCAGTATAGTAACATTATTCTTAGACAATAACTTAGTGTAATTTATATGTTACAACTAATTTATATAGTGACAACTGAGGCACTATATTATTAACTCAGTGTAAAATAGGTTTTATGTGCAGGCTTTTATGTTGGAGAAAATGTTATTGAATTTCTTGGGGATTTTCCCTATTTAAAGGAATTTGCCAGTGGCTTATGATTACCATTTTGGCACATCTGAAGAACTTGCAGTAGGCATGATATGGAAGATTCCTTATGCTCTCTCTGCCCTGCTGAATGCAGTGACTTAAGGGATAAGGGGAAGTGATCTTCCATTTCACTGAAGGTAGGAGATGGAAATCCATGTGGCAGCGAAGACCGGTGGTTATCCACGTGTTAGAAACCACAGAAGCATCTGAGATTGGTCATACAGGAGTTAGGACTTCTTCCCCAAAAAAGGTGGAGGTATAAATAGCCTGACTGAAGTGCATCTGCTCCAGTGCACGCAGGACAGGAAACAAACAGGAGGAGCTGGAAGCCGTTGTGCCGCAGGAAAGCTATGGTATAATTGCCATTACGGAAACACGGTCATTGTGCGATGACTCACAATTGGAGGGCTGCAGTGGATGACTGTAAAATCTTCAGAAGGGATAGGCAAGGAAGGAGAAGCAGTGGAATAGCCCTGTGTTTTAGGGAGTGTTTGGATTGTCTAGTGCTTAATTATGGTGCCAATAGGGTGGTTTATGGGTAAGAATCAGGTGTAAAGACAACAGTGCAGATATCCTGGTTGGCAGTCTCTTACATCTAGCCAGGTTGCAGAAGCAGACAAAATATTCTGTGAGCAGCTGTGAGAAGTTTTACCATCTCTAGCCCTTGTTCTCCTGGGGAACTTCAACTCACCAGATGTCTGCTGGAAATACAATGCAGTGGAGAGGAAACAGTTCCCAGAGTGTCTGGAAGAGAGCTTCCTGACACCGTTGGCGAGTAAGCCAGCTAGGGAAAGTGCCCTGCGGGACTTACTGTTCACAAACAGAGAAACACTTGTGGGTGATGTGATGATTGGAGGCTGTCTTGGGCACAGTGATTGTGAAGTTACAGAGTTTTCAATTCTTGGACAAGAAGGGAGTCAGCAGAGTTTTCACCTTGGACTTCTGGAGGGCAGACCAGCATATTGAGGATACTGGTGGACAAACTTTTAGGAGGCGTTCCTGAAAGGGAGAGAAGTCCAGGAAGGATAGACATTTTTGAAGAAGGAAATCCTAGAAGTGCAGAAATGGGCTGTCCCCATGTGCCTAAAGAAAAGCTGTCAGGAAAGAAGACCAGCCTGACTGAGCAGAGTGTTCTGGTTTGAAGTCAGGAAAATAGGAGAGTCTATGGCCTCTGGAAGAAGGGGCCAGCAACTCAGGAAGACTATGAGGATATTGTGAGGTTATGCAGGGAAAAAATTAGAAGGGCCAATTAGAACTTAATCCAGCTACTGCTGTAAAAGTTGATAAAAAGTGTTTCTGTTACTACACCAGTAACAAAAGGAAGGCCTAGGAGAACCCCCATCCTTTATTGCATGAGAGGGCAAACAAAGTGGCAAAAGATGAGGAAACAGGCTGAGGTACTTAATGCCTTCTTTTCCTAAGTTTTTAATAGCATGACCAGCTGTTCTCTGGGTACCCAGCCCCCTGAGCTGGAATAAAGAGATGAGGAGCAGAATGAAGGCCCTGTAATCCAAAGGGAAAGGGTCAGAGACCTACGCGACTGACACACTCACAAGTCTATGAGGCTGGGTGGCATCCACACAAGGGTACTGATGGCACTGTCAGAAGTGCTCACTGAGCCACATTCCATCATTTACCAGCATTCCTGGTTAATGGTGGAGGTCCCAGGTGACTAGAGGTTAGCAAATGTGACACTCATCTACAAGAAGGGTTGGAAGGAGGACCTAGGGAACTGCAGGCCTGTCAGTCTGACCTCAGGGTCCAGGAATGTCATGGAGCAGATAATCTTAAGAGCCATCACATGGCACATACAGGACAGCCAGGGGATCAGGCCTAGCCAGCACAGGTTTGTGAAAGCCAGGTCCTGCTTGTCCAAGCTGATCTTCTATGACAGAGTGACCTGCTTAATGGATGAGCAAAAGGCTGCAGAAGTTGTCTACCTAGACATCAGTAAAGCCTTTGACACCGTTTCCCACAGCATTCTCCTGGAGGAACTGTTTGCGTTGGCATACTCTTCTCTGGGCAAAAAAAAACCGTCTGGATGTCCAGACTCAGAGAGTGATGGTGAATAGAGTTACATCCAGGGGGTGGCTGGTCACTAGCAGTGTTCCCCAAAGCTCAGTAGTGGGACCAGTCCTATTGAATATCTTTATTGATGATCTGAAAGAGGGGATCCAGTGTACCCTCAGTCAGTTTGCAGACATGCCAAGTTGGGTGGACATGCTGATCTGCTGGAGGGTAGGAAGGCTCTGCAGTGGGATCTGGATAGGCTGGATCGATGGGCTGAGGCCAGTGGTATGAGATTCAACAAGGCCGAGTGCTGAATCCTGCCCTTAGGTCACAACAACCCTATGGAGCACTACAGGCTTGGGATGAGTGGCTGGAAAGCTGCCTGCCAGAAAAGAGCTTATAGGTTTTGGTCGACATGATGTCAACTAGGGGTAGGCTGTGATGTAACTCAGTGGAAAAGTGGTAAAAATGATTGTGGCTAATCGTCGAAATTCTTACACAGTTTAATTCTGTGGTAATTGCCTTAATTAAAATACTGACTTTTGTAAAATATCCTATACGGGTGTTAGTAACCACTCACTTTCCTTGCCTCCCATCCCCACCTTCCTTGAGGAAAGGTACAGTTCTGGAGATTTCAAAGGTTTTTTTGGGAAAATACACTTAATGTTAATATGTATTATGCTAATTATATATGCACTAATGGCATATTTCTTGGCTGGTTTATATAGTCTATGATCAATTGTGATTAAATGTACATAAGTTGGAAGCTGATTCTCTGCCCCGAGTACTTCACCTGATGATCACTATTTCTTAGCATAGAAAATAATCAGATTTTTCTAGTTTATAAGTATAATTCTGCTTTTTAAACGAGCCCTGCTTGTTCTTGTAGCAGGTACTTTAAGACATGGTAGGAACATTGTGTCCTGTTTGTGTGCAACTGGTTTTGGCCCTGGTTGTAAATTGCTACAAATGAAATAACTTAGAGGATATAACTGTATTTGTTATATTTATTAATTTGAGTCTACTTAAGATTTCTGCATCAGGGAAGTTCCATAGATATTAGTTGGGGTAAGTAATGCCCTCCTGCCCTATTATTTCAAATGGATTTCTAATAGGAATTTTGAAGGCCAAGTTGCAAATGGTTTATTTCTATTGAAACAGTTGAGTAGAAACTCAAAACTGACTGTATTAAAAAAAAAGATTATATGTTTTTAGGATGCTCAGATGAAGCACTGATGATGATAATTGAAATATTTCCTGTTATGAACCAGCCTTTGCAGAAATAGCTGAAAAATTATGAGAAAAGGTCATGATACATACTTGTCAATGGTTTTGCAAATAAAATACATCAAATACTGGTTCTATTAAAATTTATTGTGACTTAAGAATAGGAATTTTTGGATGGTTATAGTTTGTTAATGATCTCTTCTCTGTACTAAGGGTTTGATTGTTACTGTATTGCTGTGATATGCAGTTGTGTGTTTTCCTTTGTATTTCTATTAGTTACTATGTGTGTAAGATATCTGCAAGGCTGGATGCACACATCAAGACTAATTTTTGACAGTAGCAACCTGTAAATGCTGTTGCAGTAGAATTTCCCCCTGAAGTATTTTTTCTCTTATTAAGAAAATAATTATTCCTCATTTCTTGCCTGTGTAAATTGTCATTTTTTTAGTATTTTTTATTTTTTAATCCAGGTGGCTCTGTTGTGTTCTAGATCTCTAAGAAGCTGAGGGACAAGCGAATATATTAATCTCTGGTTATCTCTACTGTGATAAAAGACTGCAGACAGACATGTAGAAATGTTCTGGCAGAGTAGAGCCCATAAAATTTCTTGTTAATCTCTGAATGAAAAATGGTGAATTTAATCAATGTTGTGAAGAAACTGCAGAAATATATACCTACT
The DNA here is from genome assembly GCA_013389985.1 of Dryoscopus gambensis. Lineage (NCBI taxonomy): Eukaryota > Metazoa > Chordata > Aves > Passeriformes > Malaconotidae > Dryoscopus > Dryoscopus gambensis. The sequence goes on from WEIT01005652.1 coordinate 15,241, forward strand.
AAACTATGAAGACCAAAGTTCCAGCTGTACTAATAATGCAGGTTATATGTTTTAACATCGTAAGAACTTCATTGACTGATGCAGGTTCGTTCATGTTTGCTAAATAGTTGAAATTATCCATATACTCGTAAGTTGAGGAATTTGATATTTTAAAGCTCAAATCTTGAGACCCAACTGTATAGCAGAGTTCATGATAGCAGAACACAATTCTTCAGCAATGATCTGGCACATTTATTCTGTAGAACTAGGTCTACTGCACAATTTTACTAGCTAGTAATCTCGGTCTATGAAGCATTGTGAGTTAAATATTCTAAGAAAAAGCATTTTTTCTTTATGAAAGAATTCCTGTTACTTGCATGCTCTGCAAGTTTGTATATGGAAGTACGCAGCCTGCAGTACTGAGACATTACTAATGGCTCTGTAGCTTATTGCAGTTTAAATATACAATGGCTCTTAATTTAGGCCCTTTTCCCAGACATCTTGAGAGTCACTGACACAGATACTTTGTGTATTTAGTTCTCCATATTTAGAAGGATGTGTTGGAGAGAAATCTTTCATTAGAGCTATTTCGGTGAGTCACCAAGTGCAAACTACCCATTAAAAGAAAGTATTGAAGAGGCTTTATTTGGTGACTTACTTGTGTGTTGAAGTACAAGTTCTTTGTAACCATCCCATTTACCACCTTGTTAATTAGTTAAAATTAAACTGCGTGGAAACCCTTTATCCTTTTCAGGACATGATAATTATTATTCAGTAAAATGAAATAGTGCACCTTTGCATTTATAACCTTAATTAACTACCTGGATGAGGTGATGGAATGCACCATCAGCAAGCTTGTTGATGACACCAGGTTGTGTGCGCTGGAGGGCAGGGCTGCTCCTCTGGGAGACCTTGACAGGCTGGAGAAATGGGCTGACATGACCCTCATGGTTGGTGTTCAGCAGAATCTGAACATAGAGTAACTCTTCACAGTAGTATAGGCTGGGAACTGACGGCTAGAGAGCAGCATCGCGGCAAATGACATCGCTTTGCTGGTGAGCAGCAAGTTGAATGTGAGTCAGCAAGGTACCTTTGAGCAAGAATGAAGCCAGTAGCTGAGAGAAGTGAGTATTTCTGTCAGCTTGACATTTGTGTGATGGCATCAAAGACAATGTCTAGTTCTGTGCTCCTTGGTGTAGGAGAGAAGCTGACATTCTGAAGCAGGCCTAGAGGAAGAGTGCCAGGATAATTAGGGGACAGAAGCGCATAATGTAAAAAGAGAAGCTGAAGTAGCGGGGTGTCCTCAGTGTTCAAAGAAGACTAGGGCGGTGGATCTTGTTTCCAGTAAATGGGAGGGTACAGAAAAGATAGAACCAGATTCTTCTTGGAGGAGCTGAGTGACATGACTAGAGACAACAGAAGTTGTTCCAGCAAGGGATGTTTCAGTTAGACATTAGGAAAGATTTGCATTATTGGAGGGGTGTCAGATGTTGGGATAAGTAGTCTGAAGAGGCAGTGGTATCTCCATACCTGGAGATACTCTGAACTTAATTGAGAACAACATTGAGCAGCCTTTGAAGCTCTGAAGACTGCTTTGAGTAAAGGATAGAAGCTGTTGACCTCCAGAGGTTCCTTCAAATGCAAATAAGTGCTTGCTCCACATCTCATGATATGGTTGCACAACTGTTTTCTCCCTCCTCTACATACAACTGGTTCTGATCCAGCTGATGTGTTTGGCCCAGAGAGCTGTGGAGTTCTGTAGAACAATATTGTTGTCTTAAATAAATTGTGCTATATGACTCAAAGCCTGTTTTTTAACCTGACTTCTGCATAGTCGAAGATTTTAAGTGATCAGTTTAATGCTTTGAATTATCACTGTCTGTCATGAAATAGACTAATCCTTATTGAGGTCTTTTTTCCAGAGTGCTGTACATTAAGGGTTTTTTTCTATAATATGGCTTACTGTGCAGAAGTAGTCCAATTACTTGTGCATTCTTTCAGGAAATGAAATAAATGGATAATTGTGATTGGAATACAGGCTTATTCTGGTTTTTATTTGTTTGTTGAGGTTAGGGGTTTTTTGGGTGGTTGGTTTGTTTGCGTTTTTCCCCCCCCACAAAACTCATGAATTCAGACTTTCTCATAAGCAAGCTGCCTGAGGTTTATAATTATTTACTTAATAAAGGCATAGAAAGTTAAATTCAGTTGTCTGGAATAGGAGTTAGACAGGTACCATGTTCTAGTATAAAATACTTTGTTGTAATATTTAATTAAAAAGAGATAATTTGGAGGGTTTGTTCTTTGTTACTCTGGATGTATTTGCAATGTAAAGTGTGCAAACCTGAATAAAACAGTCACATAATTTTACTGTAAACACAATGTAAGTTGCCTCTTGATTTGGTCTTTATTTCATGGAAATACCTCTTAAGTTCATTCAGAAAACCTGTTGATTTTTTGCTGCATGTATATATGAGTTAGGAATCAGTATGGAGAACCAGAGTTTTTAAATAAGTCCTTAAGAAGATGATTGGTTAACTTTTTTATCCCTCCCCTCCCTTCTTTTAGCCATTTGTATAGTTTTCTATGAAGATAATGGGTCAAGTTTCTCTTCAATTAGTCACAAGCCTGAAAAGGATATGGAATTAGTTTCAGTTTTGTTAGGCTGTCATATTTAGGGTAGCCATGAAGAGTTACTGATAATTATGTCCTTCATTATTTTGGAAATACACAATGGTTCTCAATTTTAGAATCTACTCATGAGTGCAAGGGAAGAAATCCTAAACCCCAAAATCATGGGGGTTTTTGGGAATAACTTCTGCATTAATAATACAATTTCTAGCAAAAACAAACAGTATTTTCTGTGAGTCTTCAGCATGTTTTAGCTTCTTCAAAGGAATGATGACATTCAGATCAAAGCAGACTGGGTTAGTGCTAAAGGGAGGTGTTCAAAAATGTTTCTTTTTGAAGAAAAACCTCTGTATGAACTTTGAACAGAAAAATATTCTTGAAACCGTCTACCCATGGCTTACTGTGAAACTAAATCCTTTCGCATTCCTAAAAGACAGACAGTCCGCCCTAATCATGCCTTGCTTTAGCTATTGTATACTCTATTTTCCCCAGTACTGCCTGAGCCTGCTTACTGTAACTCTATTTGATTATTCCCGTTCTCTTTCTAAACTGCCCACTCAGCTGCTGCATCCAAACAGCTGAGGACACACAAGAAATGTTCTGATGCAATAATTGTATGTTGTGGCCCCAGTTCCTTACAGCTGAGGGGTAACTAATAGTTCTTATTTAAATGTGCTACATTCTGTGAAGTGAAAGTGGCTTTAAAGTCTGTCCACATAGAGTTGAAGATATGAGAGCAGTATTCGGTTTTCAAAATGGATTCAATGAGATATGAGGGTGCAAAATGTGAAGTTTTGGGCTTTTTTGTATACTGTTTGCCATTCTAATTGATTAAGGAAATAAGATTTCCATGTCATGCAGACACTTGATTACATCCTGAAAAAATGAGCAAGCTATTGCATAGGTGGATTATATGCCTTTTAGAGTAGGTGGTTCCATCATCCCTGTTTCCTGGAACATTCCAGCCTCATGCCTTTCTGTTGCAACACAATAGGCTTTCACACAAACCACAATTTGAAAAGGGAGTCTCTTATATTTATTTCCTCTCTTTATAGAGGTGTATTTTGATTACTGTATATTGTTAGTCATGGCTGGTTTTTAAGTTGTTAGATGCTTGCTTCAGAGATACTTCTTACTTTACCTTATAAGAAGTAGTGTTCCGTTTCTCTCATTTCTTGTCTATTGCTTTTTGCCCCTTCTGTATGTTCTAGAGACTAGTTTAGTGCAATTAGAACATCCTTCTTGCTGTGCAGGATGTTGTATGAGTACATAGGGTGATACCAGAGTAGATGTTTAAAGCTGTTTGTGCCCTTTGAAATTTTCAGACAACTTTAAAACATAGATCCTCTAATGAATATTTCAACTCTACTGATAAATTTGATATTGTTTCTTCATATTTAGCAGCAATTGAAAATCAGGTCTGTGGATTGTTCCCCAGCAAGTTTTAAGTCTATTATGAAGTATGGTGCAACAGGATTAGTGATATAGGGGGAAAGGAAGGAATTCTTGTTAAACATTTCTCTTTCCCCAAGTGCAGGTGGAGAGGGACTACATTAAATGTATTTCTCACCGCTCCCCCCCTTCAAGACTGTGTTTGTTCAAGAAGCTTTGTGCCAGTTTAGTAGAGTTTGTTCTCACTGGACTCCTGCTGGGCCCCTGCAGTGACATTAAACCTTTTTCACCAATACCTGCTTTTTGACTGTCAGGGTAGCAGAGCTTGGATTTTTCCCTCCAGTAAATGCAAGCTCACCTTTGTCCTTTCACTACCCGTTGGACAGGGATTTTAGTTGTCTTTCCACATAGTTCTTGCTTGCCTACTGTCAGACACCTGAATAGCATCAGCTGCTGCTATTAACAATCATGTGGGGTTTTGCTTAGTGAAATTAAAACTGGGCTCAGACAGGGGTACCAATTTTGCAGATACTTCTGTAAAGGGTTGAGGTGAAGTCGCTGTATCAGTTATTTGTTGTAAGTTTGCATCCTAATGTAGTTTGATACTCCTTCGTATACTGCCCAGCATGGGTTATTGCACTCTTAGGTGCAGCTTGCAGCAGCCGGTGCTGCCTTTGGTACTGTGATGCCTGCTCTGTATCTGCCGTCTCTCACTCCACCCAGCAACATCTTCTAGTCCATGCTCCATCCACTATCCCTTTCTGAGTCCATGGCCGCTGTCAGAGTAATAGCTGATAAAATAATGCTGGACTACAAAAGAAATTTCATGAAAACTGTTTTGGCTTTAGCTAATGCAGTGGTACTGCCTTGCCTCTAGCGCCCAAACAACTGTGGGCTTTGCACACTTTGCACATTGGTGATGTTTCTGCCTGTCTGCATTTCAGTATGAATGAACACTGTTTTAAAAGTATTTCCACTCCATACAGCATGCACTGGTACAAATAGTCCTGCCTCCCTATCACTGCTGCCATGCTCTGGCTGTTTGGACCATGAGCACCCAGGAAGAAAACCCAGAAGAGGGAATTTATCTGCGTTACATCTATTCTGCTTCTCTATGCAGTCACAAAAAAAAAAAACCCACCACCCAAAAAACAAAAAAAACAAGGGAAATTGTGGAAATATCGATGAATAGAAGGGGTGGATCAGAAACAAAAAGGGCAGTATCAGCTCTGGTGTCAATTAAAACCACTTTAGAAACTACAGTGTAAGTTTCTCAAACAACATTAGTGTCATAAAAAGATACTGGGGACAGATTTCCAGCTTGCTAAGTGCATGCTTCATAGAAACTGTAAAAATTACTTGATAATTTCTGAAGCTTTCAGGTAAGTCTGATAGAGGTCTCACACTGATCTGGGCAGGGAAGTGGGCCCTGGGGAGGAGAACAACCCAAGAAAAGAAGTACAGGAGGAAAAGAAATGCACTTTTTTGTGGCTTTTTTCTGGCAGAGAGTGGAGGTTCTCTTGTGGTGCCTTTTACTTTACAAGCAGGAGGAACTATTCTTAAATAAGTGCCTGTGTGTTACAATGGCACTGGAGCAGGTTTTTCGTAAGACGGTCACCAAGGGTTTCCTGAGCATCACAACTCTGCAAGCTGCTGAGACTGATACAGCTGGTTCCCCCAGCTTATGTCTTGTCTACCACTGCTTGTCTTTGCTTCCCCAAATCTCTGCAACTGGCAGTGGGATTTTTCGTTTAACAAACTATATTCTTGGACCTCACCCCAGTGGATTTCTGTCTCATTTTCAGACAGCCAAATATAAGTTTGCCAGTACCTAGTAAATGCTGGATTGATGATTGAACTATTCCCAGGCATAGGTCAGGCTGTGTAAGAACTGCTTTATGAGTCATGGTAGAGGAAGCTGAATGGGCTTGTCAAGCTGAAAGAGTGACACGGTGACTTAACAGACAGCAGTAAACCCGCTCTTTCACATCAGCAGGCTGGATTTCATAGTCTCACGTGGCCATGCACCATCTTGGGCTGAATATGTGCTGTCACTGTTTTGCAGCCATGTTTGCTAGACGTTAAAAGTCTTCCCTTATATGAGGAGGCACGCCTAGCTGTGGAGGCAGCAGGAAGGGAACGCATGTCCCAGTCCCAGCAGCACCACAGCAGGGAAAGCCCATGTGCAGATGTCCTCTGTGACTTTGTAAGCGGCATTCGGAAATAGCACTGGCTGAGAACCTCCTGTGCAGTGTCACTGACACCTCCCGCGTCAGGCGGGTGACCTGGATCTTTCTGTTCTGCAGGACCTCCCTGTCTAATGTAGCAGCAAGTAAGGGACACAGAGGTCCTAAAAGTCACCTTACCTAACCAGAAGTACCGGATCCATGGGTGAGGTACCTGTGCTTCAGCACTCAGTCATTCTTTTCTTATGACTCTGGGAACTCTCTGAAGCAGATGTGGAAGGAACAGAGGCTGTGATGAACATAAACTGTGCGAACTCCACATTACGTATTTTTGATGAACATAAACTGTGTGACCTCCACATTAGTATTTTGATAGTAGATGGTATTGTGAGCAAGCAGTATTAGAAACAAAAGGAATGTAAGTCTAGTGAATGCTGCTTTTCAGAACACTTGCTGGTGTAGTAACTGCCTGTAAAAAAGGGAAAGGCAGCAGTTTTCCGTTAAAAAACCCAAACAACAGAAACATCCTAAGAAAATGTGGGCAGTACAAAAAGGTCAGTAAGTAGGCAAGGCGTGAGAGGATCTTGGATATTGGATAGCAAGCCCGCTGTTCTTGCTCAGGAGGGGAGCATTACTGTAGCAATCTGATATTGAACAAGCTGAAATCTGGTACTTCAGGTGATCTGGTTCTGTGACAGTCCAGTGTAACTTTCAATTACAATCTAAATCTTTTTATAATGATTCCCTTTTTTTAGACTGCAGTGTTCTGGTTTAAAGTATAAAAAGTGAAATATTTTCTGACCGAGATATTTAACTGTATAAATAGTGTTGAATGCTTAAATTTGTTTCTGAATAGAGAAATCTTCATATTGGGAAGACCAGTGAAATTTTTCAGGTATGCTTTGGCTGTGTAAGGGTTTTCTGTGAGGTGTCTCCTTTTTCTTCCTCAGGAAACGTGAAGTGAAGAGCAGTAAAGAGAGTGGCAAGCTTTACAGACTACAGGAGAACATGGGAACAAGGAAAATGGTGGAAGAGGGGCAATTTTGGGAGGAAGTTTCCTTTTATTTGTTGTTGCAATGAGGTAGAGATGATAAAAGTGAAGTAAGGTCTGCATATGTAATACCTTGAACATTACCAGAGTAAGAGAAAAGACTTGTAAGACTGCTTATGCTTTCCTCAAACATTTGTAGTATCTGGCTGTAGTCTTTCCTTGATAATTAATTCAGCATCTCTCAGAAAAAGAGGTCTTTCATGAGAAAATGGGGAGGGAAGTCTAAAATAATTCAACATTCTTAAAAGACAGAAAATCACTATTCTATTTTAATGTAAAAAATATTTTAAATGTGCTTTAAAGGTTTCCTGCATTCCGGCTGAATCAAGCAAGGTAAGACTAGCATAGATACCATCCCTTTATGAAGTATCATTTGCCAAAGTACTTCGTGATGAGAGCCTGGGTCTGATTTTGTAGGTCTAATCTCAGAACTGACAATCTGTGTCAAATGTTGTAGAGAAGTTGTGAAAATTCTGTTTCAGGTTATTTTTTCACTGCAAATATTATTTTCCTTAGAACTCTTTGTTAATTAAATTAACTCTTTGCTAATTAAATTTGCTAATTAAACCCCCCTGCACTTTGTCATATTTAACCTCTCTCTTAAGAACTAACTTTGTGACAGATTAGTGGAGGTAGGTTAACATGATGCAATTCTTAAAATATTCCAAGATGGGATTGTTGAACAGCAGATGCCATAAGCAAGATGCTTGCTCCTGGAATATTAGTAGAAATGATGTAATAATTATCAGACTTGTCAGTAAATGTGATTTCCTGAGGATCAGTCAACATGGTACCGTAAGGGAAAGTCTGGTCTCACAAACTTACTGAAATTCTTTGAAGAATTTGGCAGAATACATTTGTTATAATCTGGCTGAATTTTCAAGTGGCGTATCCTATGATGCCTTACTTAGAAGTCTTAAAGAATCCAAACAGCTTTGGAAAAGAGCAAGGGTCCATTGCAGAAGTCACTGGTTTAAAGATGGTTATGGATATGGAGTTTTCGCAGTGGTTGATGGTTACTGATCGAGTCCCAGATAGATCAGTGCTAGGACCTCTGCTGTTGAATGTGAGGATAAATAATATGGAAAGATGGTAATTAGTGAGAAGATGGTCTCTGGACAATACTACAAACAGTGCCCGCTGCAAAAGGATTTTATGACACACAGTGGTGGATATAAAACTCAGTATAGCTAAAGGTGAAAGATTCACATGGTTGGGGGGAAAAAAGACTCCTAAATCTGTATAGAATATTATTGTCTTAATTATTACAGTTCAAAACCAAGATATTGAGGTTATATTAAAAAATCTGAAGAAAATTAGCTTAGTGCTTAGTACCGCTCCGAAAGTAAATGAGGTATCAAAATAGAGGCCGTGCTGCCATGATGTGAATCCGTGCATTTTGCATGTCCTGAATTAAAAAGGTACTAGTGGCATTGGAAATAGATCAGAAACAGCAGAAATTATCCTAAAAATAGCACATAATCAACTTCTTCAGAATTAGGGCTAGTCAATCTGTAAAAGAGCAAAAGATTGGTATGACAAGGGTGTTCACCTATAATAGGTGATATGATAGAAATCTCTAAAATCACAAGTGAAATGAAGAGAGCAAATATGAAAAGTTTCTTTGCTACCTCTCAGTTCTTGTAGACAGTTAAAATTAAATTTAACAAATTGCCAGTTAAAACCAGATATTTCTTCACAATGAATAATTAAGCTGTGAAATTTCAGGATGCTCTGGCTGTTAAAATTTTCCATAGATTTGGGGAGGTTTTGAGCAACATAGTGGAAGAAAAATGCATTACAGGTTATTCATATAAACCTAGCATATCTACCTCAAAAATTCATCAAGTGGTAAATTGCTGAAGGCTAGGAGAGTGTTGTATAAAAGCATCCATCTGTTCTTGCCCAGTTTTTGTACTTTTCATTGGTACACTCTGCTGTTAACTCTCTGGACAAAGAATTAGATGAGAAGTATCTGATCCAGATATGATCTGATCCATAATATAGCCATTATTATGTTTACAATACTTGAAAACAAAATGGGGGAAAAAATGCATATATTGGTAACAATGAACTTTCAAAAGAACTGAAGTTATTTATTGTCTGTTTGATTTTATATTTGTGAAGTCTAAAACAAATAGAAATTTGGCTGCAGACCAGATATGAAGCTGTTTCATGACAGCACGCAATAGATTCTATTAATCATTAAAATGTTGACATTTTAATTCGATATTTAAATTATCTGGTTATCATTAATAATTTTTGAATATGTATATAATGAAAATTATCTTCAGCTTGCCTTAGCTAGTGTCTTGAAACAGAATTGTTGTTAGGGATCAAATTCTTTCAAAGTAGGAATAAACTAGTTTTTTCCCCATTTAGAATTTTAGATGTTTATTCCTAAGCAAAATTCAGATTTATTTTTGAGGATTGACACTTTTTTTAAAAAGTCAGTCTGAAATAACTTCAAAAACAGCAAAGGATTCTTACTAGTCTTTGTCAGACCTAATTTTTAATTTATGCTACAACCCTTCCAAATCTATAGAGTTGAAAAAAAACCCTGTAGGTTTTGCTTTTTTTAGTTTTGTAAAGGCTTGTTTCATATTTTTGCAATTCCTCTTTTTTAAGTTGTGCAATGGAGCTGTAAAAGGTTAAAGGTTTTACTTTCATAGGCTGTTGTAGAAGCCAGGTAATTTTTCAGAGTTCCAAACTGAAAATCAATTGAACCCAGAATCTCAAGAACACATTGGCTCCAAGAATCTGTTACAACTTTTTAGGAATTGGACACTGTGGATGCAAACAGTAAGAAGACTCATGAGTAAATATAAGTGTTGAATGAAGAATTCTGATTTCAGGATAAGATCATCCACTAAGTTGCTGGGCTAAAGAAATGTCTTCCCTTAGCAGATTATTCATTGTCTAATTAAGCTTTTTATAGCTCTTTCTATAATAAATAGGACTGACTGCGTTTGGGGAAAATAATGGATTCTATCAGTTTCTGAGTTTGCAGTCAGGGGAAACCGTTTGTCTGCAGCATGCAGAAGAAGCTAAATAAAACAGGAATGCAACTCCTGCAAGTCTTTACCATATTTTAAACTCATTTTGGTGTTTCCACAGAATTCCTCTGGAGAGAATACCAGAAGTTCAGCACCATCCTGATCCTTTATAATTAATTAAATCTCAGTTTTCTTAAGCACAGGGATAGGAGCCCTTACTGCCATCAAGGATCCTTTATTTCTCAATATCTACAAACTTGTTCTCTTTCTCCTCTGGAAAATCAGGCACTCTTTCACAAATCTGGGCACTAGCTTTCATCTAGAATCTGCTGGTCTACATCTTTATCTTTTGCTGTATCAAGTACCCATTTACCTACGTCAGACATTGCTTTGACATAATAGCTTCGGATCATCAATTTTGGCTGAGATTATATCTTGCCTCAGATACCTTCGAACAGCCTTCTTGTCTGCCTGCCTTCAGCTTTTAGCATAACCACAGGATGATGTCCAAAGAGATGTCTGGATCTGGTTTAATCCACTCTCATGAAAACTGCTGTTAAAGTTGAAAATAGTTCAAATACTTTGAAGGATGAATAATTTGATTATATAGGCTAATTATACGAAGTATGATGTAGTTTGTGTGCTAAACCAGTAAAACAAAACCATTCCTAGCTTTCTACAACTGTATTGCAATGATTTAAGATGAAAATTTAATGCAAATAGGTTAGCCTTAGTCAGTACAAATGCCACTGGATTTGTTGGAGCACAGATGCTCTTTTATTGTTATGACACATTTCTTCATGAACAGAGAGTTTTTTGTTTCCAGGCATAATAAGAAATTGAAGCAGTGGATGCAACAGTGAAATGTTCCAGCAGACACAAGATGTAAGAATCTGGTGACCTGGATGTTGTGGTTCAGAATATAAAGAATGGGGTTTATATCAAAGTTTTGCTATTTGAGAAAGACTGTAAGAGACAAATGTAACAAGATTTCTAGAAGAATAATTTTTAAAAAAATTACATCTGTGTTCACCAATATTCTTTGGACATGTGAGCTGAAGTTTATGCCAGGCAGGAGTGAGCAGAAAACTCCCCAGTTGATGCTCCCAAACTTCTCTGCAATATTAGCTGTGAAAAGAACTGAGAAAAAGTGAAATTTACAATTCTTTTATTTCTACCATAGAATATCTACTTTCTTTGATTATGGCTTAGATTTTTAATATAAATACTAATTTTAAAGCACATTATAACGTTTGTTTTTCCTTAAGCTTGGATGTCAGGAAGGGTAGTAATATTAATTGTTAGTTTATATTCTCTCTGTTTCTGAAGGGAACTTTATTGACTGGCGGGACAAGTATTGTACCTGGCTATTTGTATTGACAAGTAGCATAGGTACAAACTAATTTAGAAAGATGCAGCAGGAAAAAAATAATCACAAGAGACTTATGCAGCCTCAACCATTTCCTAGAAATAAAAAAATGCCAGAAAAAGGAATTTTTGGTCAGGACAGTCACAATTCAGCTACTTGTGTAGGCCCATTATTAATATGTCCTTTAGCTAAAACAAACACTTACTAGTTTTGCCTTATTTGTCTTGCATGACAATGGCCCATGGATGATGAAAGTGTTGTAGAGTCCTTTCTCCTTTCTGTCTTCAACCTATTGCAAACTGTTTTCCCTCGTTTCCTGCATTTTTCTTGCTCCTGGCAATCCTGCCAGGCTTGTTACTTCTGCTGCTCTTTTTCCACCGTCTTATCTGATTGCCAGCAGGGAATAGTGAGAGCATAGGAGAAATGGCATAACTGCTGTTACTGTCTTCTCTGTCTGGCTTCAGCATGACCCCTGGATGTGATCACAGGGAAAGTTCCACTAAACATCAGGCACCGTGTCTGTACAGTTACTTATGATCTCCAGCTCCAGGGTCCCCAGTACAAGGAAAGCTTTATGGAAATAGTTGAAGAACTTCTCAATTAAAGTCATAAAGATTTTACTACTTGGGTAAAACAGAATTTTTTTTTCAGACTGGTTCTTGAAAATCTTTCTAACATTAAGTCTGCACAATATTCTGTTTCATGTAATTCTGATGCCAAGTGGGTCAGATTTTGCAAAGTAAGTGACTCTGGTAACTTGCATTTCTCCTTCTTCCTTTCCTTGCCTTACACGGGAAAGGTCAGTACTAGTCAGTTCTACAAAGAACAGCAGTCGTTTGTATTGTAATAGGGTCTGCATCAGCCCCTAGGTATGTTGATTATGTTAGTAGGAGAACTGATAGAAGACCTAATAGAACTGCATGCCCAGCAGGTCAAGGGAGGTCACCCGCCTCAGCTCAACTTGGTTCTTGTTAGGTGCCACTTGGAGCACTGTGTCCAGCTCCAGGGTCCCCAGTACAAGAATGGACCTGTTGGAGTGGGTCCAGAGGGCTGTCACAAAAATGTTCAGAGGCCTGAAATACCTCTCCTATGAAGAAATGCTAGAAGGGTTGGGATTGTTCAGGCCAGAGTAGAGAAGGCTCTGGGGAGACCTTGTTGCAGCATTTCAATAATTAAAGGGGCTTCTTTAAAAAAGATACAGGCTTTTTACCAAGGCCAGTTTTGGCAAGGCAAGAGGCATTGATTTTAAACGGAAAGAAGTAGATGGGGATTGGACATAAGGAAGAAATATTTTATGATGAGGGTGATGAGGCACTGAAATAGGTTCTCCAAAGTTGTAGATGCCCTATGATTGGAAATGTTCAAGGCCAGGTTGGATAGGACTTTGAGCAGCCTGGTCTACTGAAAGATGTCCCTGCCCATGACAGAAGGGTTGGACGTTTTTAAGATCTTTAAAGATTCTTTCCAGTACAATCTCTTCTGTGATTCAAGCTCAGGTAATATTGGATTTCTTTTAAATCTTTATTCTCTCTCTATTTTCTTTAGCTTGATACTCATCTTGAAGCCAAAAATCATTATCATACAACAAGGTTGTGTTCATTTTGATTACACTGGTGTCAATAATAATCTCCCTAAATACAGACTGTATATGACATACTATAATTAAATTTTGTTATCCATGGGCCTTTATGTAAATTGTTAAATTGTTTGTATGCAGTGGAAAAACCAGCCAAATATTTCAGCAGAGGTGTTCTGGCAAGAGTTAAAAATACGTCTTCAAGTTATGTGTTTGTTTAAATTAATTTTAGATTAGATCCAATATATCTTTCTCCACTTCCCTGCCAAAGTCAGAATTTTGCTGGGGGTGTATTAAGCATTTTATCAGAAGTTCAGCAGTTGCAGTTCTCCTAATCTTCTGGCGTATATAGGATGCAAGATGATCCTTGTCGGTGCAGGTACCTGAATGGCTCGTTCCTAGCTAGCAATGATGACTCTTGAGATTGTGGGTAGCCAGCACCATGATAAGCAGGGTGCATACCTCTTGGACTAAAAAGAGTTAAATAGTTCCTGAAGTTGTCTCTCAGAAATGTTGTAAAATGCTTCTCAAATACTGTGTAGAAAACATACTTTGTTACAGGAATCCATCTCATTTTAGACATACAATGATTTCCCAGATTCTGTGTTTAGATCTTAAATGAATGTGTTGCTTTGAAGGAGTGCTGACTAGTTAAATTACCTCTTTGTTAAAAGGAAATTGGTTTGTTCATTCATCTGAAAAAAATCAAGATCTCTTTGAAAGATCAGTGGGGTCACATTGTCTTTTAGCTTTATACAGAACAAAACCAGCACGTAAGAATGCTTCCAGGAAACAATAAAAGTATGTGCGTGTTTCTTTCTGGTCTGGTACATTTGTGAACAATGCTTGTAATCTGTCTCAGACACTTGAATGTGCTTTCTTCATCTCCCACTTGAATACATGGAAACAGATAGTCCTTTCGTGTAATCAGAGTATATTCTACAAAATTTCATCTATAGATATTTATGGAATTAATATACTGCACCAAGTTGAGATTTAGTCTAGTCTTCAAAGTGTAGCTTGCCTAAGTGAAAGTAGGGAAAAAATTGCATATTCCTTGAAATGGTACGCAGTGTTCTTTTCAGTGCTTTAAGTTATCTGGATAATAATAAAGAAATTACAGTAAGTGTTGGTTATTTTATTCAGAAGATGCAACCCGTGGAAGTATCACCAGTCTACAGATAGAGCACTGGTCCTCTTAATAGTCTTGTTATGAGCCAAGAGTCAGTGGTAGTATACTGGTATTGTTGCTTTCCTCTGACAATCTCAAATACAGCATATTTTGTGAGATTGGACATTGATTTATTTGTTTCCTCACCTTTTTACTTTATTTGATGTCGCGGCCACGC